>PVJC01021453.1:0-28146 GCA_004026665.1 Murina feae
ATATATCAATGAGTGAATCTAAGAATCAAGTGAATAAAAAATCTGATGAACAGAATAAACTGGTGAATAGAATAGAATCAGAGGCATAGAATGGAGTGGACGGACAATTTTGGGGGGTTAAGGGTGTTGGGGGTGCGTGAAGAGACTGGACAATAATTGTACACCTATGGATGAGGACAGTGGGGGGGGCAAGGACAGAGGTTGGGGTGGGAAATGGGAGGAGGGGAGCTATGGGGGAAAAAAGAGGAACAACTGTAATAATCTGAACAATAAAGATAAAAATATAAAAAATATATAAAAACAACAACAAAAAAACAGAAACAAAGCATTGCTGGACACCTTTGCTTCCTCTTCCAATAGACCTGATAATTGACCCCAGTTTGGGGGCAGATTGTATTTCCACTCCAAGCATTAGCAACTACAGGTGTCAGTGTGGCACACAGATGCAGACACACACACACTCATGCTCCCAGTTCAGGGTCTGTGTGAGGCCAGTCACTCAGTACAATGGACTGTGAAAGCATTTTTCCACTTACAGAGGAGTTTTGCTTCTAGTCCCAGCATGTGATCTCCCTGAAATGCCTGTAAGTTCAACTTAAGGTCATACTCACTATCATTTCCATGCTACTTTACATCAGAAGTGGATCTTCAAAATTATATTCCTTCGGGTATTAAATATCAGAATAATCCAGGAAAAATACGGATGTGTATGAGGCGAGTGGTTTCTGTGGTGAACGGTCATGAGGGAAATGTGTTCTTTTTCCGGGGCTTTGTTTAATAAAAATGTTTGAGTCTTTAGGGCCTGTTGTGGACGGGGTCTGTGGAAATGCTGTAGCTCTGACTCTTCTTCCCTGGACACAGTGAGCCCAGGGCCCGGCATGCGACTCCTGAGTTTAATTCGAGGGCTGTTGGGGCACAGTTGTTCTTGGGGTTCACCTGCCTAAGCACATTGCAGGTTTCTCTTCCCTGAGACTCTCAGATGGTAGGGAACCAAGTTCCATCCTCCTAGGCCTGTCTCCTGCCCTGTCACCCCCTCTCCATCATGCACACACTGGTCCCTTGGAGTAGAGCTATTGATTCCGAACCAGGAGCCAGGAGCCTAAGAACGTAGCACTAAGTGACAGGTCATGAAGGGAACTGTGGGTCTGCACGATGCTTCCGAAAGGAGCCGGAACCCCTGAGAACGCCTTGTGGAAGCCACACCCACACCCAGGGCCCGTGTCTTCTGGTGTGGGTTTGCATCCATAGGGACAAGCGTCTGAAAGAGGACTGTTGCACTAGAGGACATGGTTAATATTTGAGCCAAGACATAGAGGGCTAACAAAGCAAGGAAAAAGAGCTGGTTTTTTAAATTGTATTTTTCATTTTAGAAATAGAAGAAAGTATTACTAATTATAATAACCACTTTACATGAACTTATTTTTATGCTGCAAAATAATATTGATCATTAAATGTGTATTAGATTAACTTATGTTTTACTTAATTATAAGTGTAAACTCTTCAAGTATGCTTAAGCTTTATAATTCATTGCTTATATAACATAATCACAGGAAACCCATGTTTATTCCTTTCGTTTTCACTGACAAGGAAATTCATACGTTATACATATGCTTACAGTTCTGAAAGACCTGGCATATGGCGCACTCCCTAGCCCTTCAGAGCCTTGTCACAGCTGTCCCAAGCTCTCCTGTCCATGGAGCCTGATGCAACAGAAAGGGCAGTGGCTCAGGGCAGGAGCGCAGCTTCATTACGTAAGAGTGTAACTCTCTGAAGTCTTCCTAAAATTATTTTGTATTGCTTTGAGCTAAAATTTTAGTTCAATTAAAAAGCCAATGAGAAAGTGTTGGAGAAAGGAAAAATTTTTAATCATCCTAGAAAACTACGTTTCTACCCAATTGATATCGGATTATGACTTTAAATTCCCATTGATCTATTAGGCAGTTGGCATATTATCCACATGCCTGCTCACTTTGGCTGACAAGTATGGGTACACATTGCCAAGTTAAACATGGAGAGAAAAGCTGGCTCGTGGACAGCCTGCCAGCAGTGTTCATTTAAAACAGCTTTTAAGCAAGGATAACTATGATTGAAACTTATCTCAAGCAAACAAAATTCTCTAACAAGTCCCGAGAGATTGAAGAATGCAGAGGTGAGCTTGCTGGGGGGGTTGGAGAGTGTCACAAGGTCATCAGCCTACCTTCTGCCAACAGAAGATGGTTCCACAGAGTCTGCACGAAGCCTCCTGAAGTATGCTGGGCCAGGGACTGGCCCCGGCTCAGCCTCGCTCCCTCCCTCCCAGGGCACTCCCTTATCTCTGTGGCTGTGTCCAGTGATCTCACTGCCTATCTGCTGATGAAAATGTAGGGGTAAAAGGCTGAGTTCCTCTGCCTTCCCTTGGCACATGAATATATCTTTCTGTTTTATCTACTCCTCCGTCCCTTCTCATCTCCAAGACTGTTCCCTATTTCTGGGCCCTCAGCCTTGTTCATTCTTGTTTTCCCAGGACCTTATTCTCTTAGTTATCAGCTCTTTTTCTATAATTTGTTCTCTCTGTATGTCTCCTTCTACATTGCCTTCAGGCAGGCACACATTTCTTTTGTCCAGAAAACCTCCCTTGCTGTCTCCCTAAATGACCTTCTCTCCTCATTCCTTTCACCACCAAACTTACGTAAGTATAACTTTTATTGTTATATTACACTAGAGACCTGATGCACGAAATTCATGAAAGAATAGACCATCTTTCCCCCAGCTGCCGGCTTCAGCTTCCCTCTGGCACCCAGGACCCAGGCTTCCCTCCAGCCACCAGCAGACACCAGGGACCCGGGCTTCCCTTGCAGCCCCAGCTTCGTCCAGAAGGTCATCCAAAGGGACGTCCGGAAGGATGTCTGGTCTAATTAGCATATTATACTTTTATTATAGATACTAATTCACCACATGTGCCTGGAAAGCAAGAATCATAACTCACGTTCATTTCTATCTGTCAAGTGCCTTGCATGGTGTAAGGTAGTGAATGGGGCACAGATTTTGGAGCCAAACAAACCAGAATTCAAATTTGGGCTCACTGGTACCTGCTGACTAATGTTGGATACACTGCTTAATCTTGCTCATCCTCAGCTTATATTCAGAAGAACTGAATAGACATTTTTCCAAAGAAGACATACAAATGGCCACCAGATACATGAAAAAGTTCTCAACATCACTAGTTATAAGGAAAATGCAAATCAAAACCACAATGAAATATCACGCCATTCCTGTTAAGACAGCTATTATCAAAATGACAAGAGGTAAAAATTGTTGGTGAGGATGCAGAGAAAAGGGAACCCATATTTGCTGTTAGTGAGAATGTAAATTGTTACAGCCACTATGGAAACAGTATGGAGGTTTCTCGAAAAAACTGAACATAAACTGCCATATGACACAGCAATCCCACTTCTGGGTATATATTTAAGGGAATGCCATCACAATCTCAAAGAGATATCAGCTCTCCCCTGTTCACTACGGCATTTTTCACAAAAGCCAAAACATGGAGACAACCTGTGCCCATCAGTGAGTGATGGATTAAGAAATATTATTCAGCCCTAACCAGTTTGGCTCGGTGGAGAGAGCGTCGGCCTGCAGACTGAGGAGTTCCGGGTTCAATTCCAGTCAAGGGCATGTACCTTGGTTGCGGGCACATCCCCAGTGGGAGGTGTGCAGGAGGCAGCTGATCGATGTTTCTCTCTCATCCATGTTTCTAACTCTGTCCCTCTCCCTTCCTCTCTGTAAAAAAATCAATAAAATATATTTTTAAAAATATATATATTATTCAGCCAAGAGGAAACCAGGAAATTTTTCCATTTGCAAAAACTTGAGTGCATTATGCCAAATGAAATAAGTCATAGAAAGATGAATACTATATGAATTCACTTGGATGTGAAATCTGAAAAGGCCAAACTCATAGAAACAGGGCAGAATGGTAGTTGCCAGGGTCTCAGGGGTGAGGGGCATAAGGAGATATGGTAAACACTTCCAATTATAAGAAGTTCTGAGGACCCAATGCACAGCATGGTGACTGTCCTGTATAATAAAAGCCTAATATGCTAAGTGTCCAGTTGGCTGGTTGGCCATTCAGCCAACCAAAGTGTAATATGCTAATGATATGCTAAGGCCGCTCAGCTGCTCACTGTGACCTGCACTGACCACTAGGGGGCAGACAGTTGACCAGGCACTATGACGTGCACCAGGGGGCAGGCGCTCTGACTGATAGGTTAGCTTGCTGCTGGGGTCTAGCCAATCGGGGATCAGGATTGAGCGAGATGGGCCAGACACGCCCTGGAACCCTCCCGTGGTGCCTCCCCAGCTGACCAACCTCCCACGCCCCTCCCCAGCCCCAGTAGGCCTGGCCTTCCCCCTCTCGAAATCCAGGTCCCCTAGAGGGATACCAGAGAGCTGGTGTTGACCCAATCCCACAGGCCAGGCCAAGGCGCCTCTAGTAGGTAATAATACAACACTTGAAAGTTGCTAACTATAACCCTACTGTGGTAATCATTTCACAAGAGACGCGCATATCAAATTATCACGTGTACACCTTAAACTTACATAGTGTTGTATGTCTCAATAAAGTCAGAAAAACAATGCTGATCCTGCAGTGTTGTTATGCAGATGAATTGAGACTATGTTAGCAGTGTGGAGAGTAAATGAGAGTGTTAAACCCTCGCAAGGCGTCTGGCACATGCAAGGGATGGACAGGCTGGTTCCCTCCCACCCTCACTCATGGCGGGGATGCAGTTAAGTGGCCACATGGTGTCCTCCACACCTCGGTCAGCGCTCCGAGGCACGGCCTCCACGTTTTGTCTGATTTGATTCTTACTCGTTTCTTTGCCTTGTGTGTTTCAGGTTCACAACCAGTATCCAACCGAGTTTGAATTCAACCTCTATTACTTAAAGTTCTTGGCTTTCCATTACGTATCTAATCGCTTTAAAACATTTCTCCTGGATTCAGACTATGAAAGATTAGAGCACGGTATGTGTTTGCATGCTCTTGTTTTATCTTTTTTGTTACTTGTGTGTTTTTTATTAAAACCTCTACTAACACAACTGCCTCAGGTATGGCAAGGCCATTGTAGGGTTTTGACCTGAACTAGGGGAGCAGAGTGGATGTCAACACGGGCCCAGATCATGTGTGTGTTAGCCCTAAGGCCCTGTAAGTGGTCATCCCTGAAGCACCTCTGAAAAGTGAAGTCTGCTTACTACTTTAGTATCTCAAAGTGGCATCCCAGTTTGAGGAGAAACATTTGACTGTTTTTCCATTCTTGCCACACTCTGGTAGGAAAGGCACTGCCCTTGGAGGCATTTGAGTAGCAGTAAATGCCATGGGCTCGCCCTAGCTGGTCTGGCTTAGTGGATAGAGCATCAGCCTGTGGACTGAAGGGTCCCGGGCTCCATTCCGGTCAGGTTGGGGTGCATACAGGAGGCCACTGATTGCTGTTTCTCTCTCACATTGCTGTTTCTCTCTCTCCTTCCCCCTTCTTCTCTGTCTAAAATCAATAAAAAGATATCCTTGAGTAAGGATTAGGAAAATTGTCTAGTAAGCTACTTCATACTTTTGGCAAGGGAGACAGCACTGGTGAGACCATTCCCGCCTCTTAGTACTGCTAGCTAGACCTTTGTTGACTCATAGAATTGCCATCTTAATCAGACATACATCTTAATACATCCCATACATCTTAATCAGAAACCTTCATTTCCTAAGCACCCGTGTGTTGAGAAGGCATTAAATAGAGCTGGTTCGTTGGATGCTGGAATTACTTGGAGAACTTTTAAAACAACTAATCCCTGGGGCCCATCCTCAAAAGAGATCAAAGCCCTTGGTGCTGCTAACATGTGGCCAATGTTGAGAACCGCTGTACTGGGCTCTGCAGTTCACAGATAGAGAAGGAAACATTAATTAGTCTGGGGGGCCTTCATGGGACTTTGTGCAGCCTCGGACTTAAGACACTCTTTTATGATAAATCGGTAAAATGCTTACTGATTTTTGACTGAGTCATTTCATTCAAAGCAAGAGAGGTACCCATCCTGGCCTTTTAAAAAAATACCTCCTGCCTCACCCCAGCACATATTTTTCCCAATTAAAAACAAAATGAGGCCCAGCTTGCATGGCTCAGTGGTTGATATCGACCTATGAACCGGAAGGTCACGGTTCGATTCTCAGAGCACATACTTGGGTTGCGGGCTGGATCCCCAGTAGAAGGCATGCAGGAGGCAGCCGATCAGTGATTCTCTGTCATCATTGATGTTTCTGTATCTCCTCTCCTTTCCTCTCTCAAATCAATAAAAAATATATTTTAAAAAAAATAGAAAATAAAAATAAAACAAAGTGGGGTCATGTAAGTAAGAGACTGACTTTTGAAAGGTACAAAAATAATGTCAGAAAATCTCTGAAAGGCCCCCCTAAATTCAGCTTTTGTTTTTAAGTCATCCAGAGTCCAGACCACACCCTCTGTCATCCACGTCTCCGTGACCATGATTTGTGGTGTATATAAACTACTAAACAAGAAAACACTTGAAATGGCTTCATAATAAACATTCAGTGACTTAAAAAAGAAACATAAAATTATGTTTTTAACTGAGTTTCATCAGATCGACTCTAAGTTCTTCCATTTTTTCTGCAAGAATGTGTAGTATGTTTCCTGGCCCGCCTCTGGGGCCTCAGTGTAGGTGAGGAATGTAGAATGCAGATGCAGAATGTAGATTGGAAGAGAGCCATGATGTCCTGGAAATGCTGGAAGCCTTGTCAGCTGCTTCCCTTCCATTTGGATCTGTGTCCCTGTGACTGAAGTTCATTCCTATCTTTAGCTTTGCAGTGTTTCTGCACATACATTGCTGTCCATGGAGCCATAAGAAATATTCCAGTTTTCATCTTGCTGCATACATCATGCTTTTAGGCAAACTGCTGATTTATTTGAGTTTTGTTGAATGTCTTTGGATTTACAGGAACTTTATTTGATGATAAAGGAGATAAGCACGCCAAAAAAGGAATTTGTATTTGGGAGTGTGTTGACAGAATGCACAAGAGGAGTCCCGTTTTCTTTAATTATTTATATTCACCAGTGGAAATTGAGGTAAAAAGCATTTCTGTTTCATTTTCTGAATATTTTATGTCAAAGTTTTCCTTACTTTGAGGGTACACCGTTGTTTAGGCTTTTTATAAATGTTTGATTAGGTGTCATACCAGAAGCTATTCAAAAGTTTGATAGATTATAGGTTGGGGTTGTGATGGTATAGAGACTGTTCACCAAATTCTTGACCACAAAAAATTGGAATCTGGCCCCCAAAACCTGGAAGGGATAACTTGAGGAACATCAAAGCAAGTCAACTTTCCCCAGGAAGAAAGAAACCTCAACAGGTCATCTAAACTGAAAGATCTAAAATACTTTGGGGAAGAGTTCTCTAAGTCCATCTCTGCCACAGTCATGGGGAACCCTGTGGGAAGCAGGGGTGTTTGGAGCCGGTCCAGGAAGGCTGATTCCCAGGGCAGCCACACTCTGCCATGCACACCTCTGTGAATGAGGCTCTGAGGTGGAACAGGCTGGTTTAATGAGCAGTAGCACCCTATTGAGGGGCAAGGAGGCCCCTGCCCTGCCCCGGGCATTAGGGCCCCAGCTGGCCTTTCTCCAGTGCCACTTCCTCGTGGGGTGAGGGATATGAGAAACCGAGAGTACGTGCTTCGACGCCCCTCCTTCATCTAAACCACCCTCTGGTGCCTCAAAATTTCTTACCCAAATTCTAGTTACTCACCAGCCCACATCTCTGAGTTTGTCTCCCAAACCAGTACATGTTGCCCTAGGCTCAAAGGGCAGCTACAACGAAGCTTTCTGGCAGGAAGTGGGCAGCTTTACCTGCTGGGCTGGGGTTTATACACATGTTCGTAAAAGGCCCTCAGACTATAGGAGGGAGATGGGTGGGAGGAGCAGGGGGTCGGGCAGAGGACCAGGGCGGGACCAGCTTCTCAGGGCCACTCACGTTCCAGTGCAGAATTCCAGAAGCCCCAGATCTGGGCCTGGCCTTCCAGGTCATTACAGCGTTATCTTTGTCAAAGTGTGAGGGTAGAATATATTTTATTGAATCATTTATTTTGATGTGTACATTTAAACGCTTAAACATGTGATATTTGCACCTCTATTGATACTCTTGCTCCAGATCCAAGTATGTGCTCTAGGGGCTGGCCTGCAAGTAGGCTTGGGGTCAAGGTGAAACTACAGTTCACAATTTCCTTTAAACAGGCCCTGAAGCCCAACGTGAATGTCTCCAGCCTCAAGAAGTGGGATTACTACATTGAGGAGACCCTCTCCACGGGGCCGTCCTATGATTGGATGATGCTGACCCCCAAGCAGCTCCCTGCTGAAGACTGTGACCTGGCCAGGGGTGCTGGGCCGCAGAGCCAGAGGAGGACAGTGTGGCCGTGCTATGACGACCTCGGCTGCACACAGCCCGACGCTCTGACCAGCCTCTTCAGTGTAAGTCAGCAGTGTGTGGACACCCCTGGGGCTCCGTGGAGCTAAGGAGGCCTGGGGAGCTCGGCTGGTTACGACGGACTGGCTCTCAGGCTTCTGGGAGTGGCTCTCCCACTCTGGTCGAGGTAGCTCCGGGGGGAGAAGGAGCCAAGCTTGCTCCCAGCAGCACTGGGGGGCCAGGCTCAGCAGGGGAAAAGAGTTTCAATAAAAATGAGTTTTCCAGCCCTGGCTGGTTTGGCTCAGTGGGTAGAGCATCAACCTGTGGACTGAATGGTCCTGGGTTTGATTCTGGTCAAGGGCACATGCCCAGGTTGTGGGCTCCGTCCCCAGTAGGGGGTGTGCAGGAGGCAGCCAACCCCTGATTCTCTCTCATCATTGATGTTTCTACCTCTATCTCTCTCTCTCCCTTCTTCTCTGAAATCAATAAAAGTATTTTTTAATCAGTTTTCCAGCCAGGCCTGTGTTGCTCAGTGGTCAACCTATGAACAAAAAGGTCACAGTTCAATTCCTGGTCAGGGCACATGCCTAGGTTTCAGGCTCAATCCCCAGTAGGAGTCGTGCCGGAGGCGGGATTATTCTCTCATCATCGATGCTTCTGTCTCTCTCCCTCTCTCTTCCTTTCTCTGAAATCAATTTTACATTTTTTTTTTTTTAAAGAAAACACCATATACAAAAATGAGTTTTCCAGTATTTCGAGGAAGCAGTCAAGCACATGCAGCAATTTGCAGCTTCCCAGCTGTTTTAGCTGCCCAGGCAGCCTGAGTCAGGCCTAGGTTATGGCTTCTGTGGGTGCTCCGCTTCCTCTGGTCACCAGTGTGGGCAGCTGATGGCCTGGTGGGAGCACTGCCAGTGTCTTCCACAAGGAATATTCTGGAGAGACAGCATCCTGGCAGTAGCCACCCAGGTGAGAGCAGCAGCCCCAGGAGAGAGGGGCCAGGCTTGGTCGGGGTCCCAAGCAGGAGATGCCTAGGAGAGCGCTGCAGCGTGCTGTGCTGACCGCCAGCTCCCCGGCCGCAGGAAACTGCTCCTGAGGAATTTCTTGACTTGTTCTTTCCACATCTGGTTTCGATCATCAGAGCTGAGGGGTTCCTCTGTCAAGGACAGACTTCCCCTCTACCTCAGCTATTAGGGTTTGGACACTGGCCCAGTGCTTGACCTTTTGCTGTAGCCATCAGATTTCCAGTGGGCTGGCCAGAGTTTTGGGGGTACATATTTCTCTGGATATTGAAGCAGTTCTGTATAAACTGTCTTGGTTACAGATCCTCATAAATCACCTTTGCCTCGTGCCTCCCATCAGCTGGAGCTCCACGCTGTTCCTGGCTCGGGAGGCCATGGCCGCGTTTATCACTGCCGTTAGCTGCCTGTGCCGCACCGCTCATCTGCGCCAGTGCAGAGACGTGGCTTCTATGAAATACTGATCTGTCCGAAAACCCCTTTAATTACTTTGCAGGAAATTGAAAGATTGGAGCACAAATTGAACCAAACCCCCGAGAAGTGGCAGCAGCTGTGGGAAAGGGTAGCCGTGGACCTCAAAGAAGAGCCCAGAACAGACCATGTGAGTTGGCACAGCCCCCTGAGGAGCTCCTGCTGAGCTTTGCGAGGGTGCTGGTCAGGTGGGGCCGCTGCCAGGTAACCCAGGGGGGCAAAGGGAGGGCCGTGCCCTGGGGTTCCAAATCCCCGAATACTTCCTGAGTGCCTCACCTCACCACAGTGACATAACACTGGTGTTGCAGGGCCACATCCACGGGAAATTACTGGTTCTCTTCTATCTCAGAGCCTTTGTGGTTTCAGCTGATCTTCTACCACATGAGGGAGGAGGGGATGTCAAGACCAGGTTTGCCACAGAGGAATAATAGGGAAAATAAAGAATTTTAAAAAGACAAAACATTCTGTTTTCTGTTGTTCACACACACGTTTTCTGTTTCTGAATTAAGAAACATTTATCAAAATACTTTAAAACCAAATACTCCATTTTCTGCTTCTCAGGCCCCATTTCCTGTTTCTGACGTAAGAAACTTTCATCAAGCACGTAATATGGGCAAGGGCCTATGCTGGGCACCATGCACATAGTGAGGGCGTGGGTCCATCTCACACATGAGGACAGGCACAGGGATCACACAGCTGCTAGTTGGTGCGGCCACGAGGCAAACCCACGTCAGATTGGCTGCAGGGCAATACCCAGGAAGCTGGGACAGTGTTCTGGAGAGCGCTTTGGGGAGCAGGGGGGGTTAGCAGCTCAGAAGTCACAGTGGGTCAAGGAGAGAGGAGGGCGGAGGAAAGCCAGAGTGACTCGGGTGGTCCGCGGGCACTGTCTCTTGCCTTCACATGGCAGTTCAGGAGCTGTTCTCAGACCACAGGTGGGTGACGCTTAACTTCTTTCCTGAGGAAAAATACAGTTTTTTGTCTTTTTCTTTCTGACTATGGAAATGTGATATATGTATTCTTTTAAATAAAACAATATACAGAAAGTTATAAGAAGATAAAAATCATGCATAGTTTATAACCTAGAAATAAACAACAATGCTGTCAAACTTGTTGTATTCTAAATGCACATGTAGAAGGGATTTATAACACACACTGTTTTAAAGCCTGCTTTCTTTTTTTTACGTAACTTGTGGCACACATGTCCTCCCGTTTGTCACTGTATAATGAACCAGAGGCATCGATTGTAACGGCTGCCTAGAATCCCACTGTACGGAAATGTTGTGTTTTTTAACCACTCCCCTAATGACAGGCATTCAGCTTCTTTCCAGACTTTTATTATTATAAACAACTCCGGGGTAAACATCTTTTTATGCACATTTTGCTTATCGGTTCCCTTTTTTCCCTTGAGATAAATTTTTAGGAAGGAAGTTGCCGGATGCGCAGCTTAAAGTCTGCTAAAGCTTTCCTCACTCCTGCTCTTCCTGTTTCAGCCCCAGAGGCACCCTCCAGGCTCCCCAGGGATTGTGTCCACCAACCTCCCTTCCTATCAGAAGAGGTCCCTGCTGCACCTCCCGGACAGCGTGGCGGAGGAGCAGAGCGCCAGCATCCCCCCGTCCAATGGCGTGGACCGCAGGGCTGCCACGCTGTACAGCCAGTACACGTCCAGGAACGACGAGAACAGGTGATGCGCAGGCCCGGCGGGCGGGCGGGCGGGCTGCGGGGCTCTCCCCACCTGCCTCTGCCACGCGGCCCTTTAACAGGCACGGCCTCCCGTAGACTGAATTCGCTTTGAGTCTTTCTCTGTTTCTTTTTTCAATGTGTTAGATGGCTCTTTGAAGAGGAAAGATCAAAATTTCAACTAGAATATGCCAAGAGCTAGTAGCTATCTGGTTGAATCCTGATTCTTGTTCCCTCCTCTCTGCCCGCTCTCCTAAGGTCTTCTGTGGTAGCCAGCACTTCTTCAGGGGCAAACAGAAACCCAGTTCCTGCTAGCTCACGCAGACAGGGATTGACTCAGTAGAATGAGGGGCTTCTGTCCCCTGGCTCTGGGGATTCGTAGGTCCCGGCATGGCACCCAAGGTTGCCACCGAGAGCGCCAAGCCCCACCAGTTTGGTAATTCCAGCAGAAAGTGGCAGTCTTTCCCCAAAGGTCTCATAGGAACATTCTAGGGAGAACTCTGATTGGGGGTTTTTTTTCCTCCTTTTTGGGGATCGTTTGAGAGAAATAGAGATTTAACAAACAAAATCTGCAGACAGCCCTTTACAAGATGTTTTTAATGAAAAGCAAATCAAACTGCCCTGTTGCCTTTCTCGCAGGTCCTTTGAAGGAACACTTTACAAACGAGGGGCTCTGCTGAAAGGTTGGAAGCCCCGCTGGTTCGTGCTGGACGTCACAAAACACCAGGTAACGCTCACGCCACAGAAACCGCTCCCGGCTCCCTGCTGCCGTGCGCCTGTGTGCACATGGGCACCCCTCGTGCACAGACGCTCTCCTGACATCAGCGTGTCCCTGAGTGAGGGCACGGGCCTTCCGCGGCGAGCTCCCGAGTGGCTCTGCCTGGCGTATACTGGCGGAGACAGTGACAGCTGAGCTCAGAGCATTAAGAGCAATAGACTCTGCTTTTTAAAAAATATATTGATTTCAGAGAGGAAAGGAGAGATGGAAACATCAATGATGAGAATCATGGATTGGCTGGTCCCCCAAACCCTCCACACTGGGGATCCAGCCCTAGCCCAGGCATGTGCCCCAACCAGGAATTGAACCTGTGATCTGGTTCATAGATCGGTGCTCAACCACTGAGCAACACCAGCCGGGCAAACTGCTTTTTAATGCTAAGATATCGTCTCGTAAACCCATGCCCAGGAGACCCTGAGGTTTTCAGTGTATTGCATGTTGTGCACACATATGGAGCCTGTGAGCTCTCCCTGAGTACACATTGCCTTTGGTTGGCAGCTTAAAACATCCACACACAGTGGAGAGCACTCATTTATTCAACAAATGGGATTGCACACCTGCCCTGTGCCCGCCATGCACAGGGTTCTAAAGAAGGCATGATTCTTCCTCAAAGACGGCAGCAACAGGGGAGGGGCCCCAAAACAGGCAGATGGACGGGCCCACCCATACCTGGAACCTACAGTGGGCAAGCGCGAGACCCATCTCACTGATGTGTCGGGAAGTCTGTTCCCTATTGTCAGGTTCTTAGCTACTGCCATCGAAGCCCACACATCCTAGTGTCATAAGCTTGGCTTCAGCGATGCCAGGGGAGAGGGAGCTTAGCCAAACCCCCGGCCCCTCTGCACCTTCACTAGTGAGAGTCGCATGGCCTCCTGTGTCCTTGGAGCTGACAGGGCTGCCTGGCGGCGAAGGGGCGCATTTTGAGTCTCGGTGCGCCATGTCTAAAATGGAGCCTGTGGAGAGCGATAAGGACTCGTACCCTCAGCCTGTGCTCTGGTTGGACCCGCATCTAGAAACTCCTTCCAGGTGAAGATGTTATGCAGAGATCACCCTCTGTTCAAAGGATTCCGCAAAGGCTATTTGGGGAGGAATGTAGAGAATTTCTTCTCAAATATGCAATCAAGCCTTTTTTAGACTTAACAGTCCCTGAAATCAAGTCCCATTAAGTCACGAAATACACCACAGGAGAATGTCATAGTCTTTCTGTAATTTACAATTATGTCAAATTATACTTGTGTTCCTAACAATCTTTGGGATTGCTTCAGTATGAAAGGTGTACAGATTTTTCATTTCCCTGCTTACACCAGGCCTGAGGGAGAGAAAGGAATGTCCCAGCCAGAACCTCAGTGCCCAAGGCTCCAGGCAGTCCTGCTGGGAAGAGAGAGGGTAATCTGACTGTGGGCCAGGAAGGCTTTTCACCACCCATCTTTCATTTTAAAAAGCTTTCCTCATTTTTTTTCATATTCCAAAAGTAATACATGTTTGTTGTATTGAATTCAAATACCTCATAAAGATGGGAGAGCCCCCTCTGCCCACAACTCCCAGAGGTAACTATTAACTATTTGGTATCTATTTCTCTAAATAAATTTATACATTTGTGTGTAGATGTAGATGTATTATATGTAGTTTGAGTTGCCAAGAAGGTTAAATGAGTGTATACAGGACAGTCCTGGTACAAGTACCACTCAATCAAATGTTATGCTACTTACTCTGTTTTTCAAACTTATTTTATAGCTACATGCTAATTGGCAATCCGCTTTTTTATATAATACTAGAGGCTCGGTGCACGATATTTGTGCACGGGTAGAGTCCTTAGGACTGGCCGACTATCAGGGCTGATCAGGGCCTTCCAGCTGCTAGCCAGGGCCTTCCTTCCCCCCCAGCTGCCAGCTTCCTTCATTCCACACCACCCCCTGGTGGTCAGTAAATGTCATAGTGGGTGGTCGAACTCCCAGTCAGTCGAACTCCTGAGGCGGCCATTTGCATATTAGCCTTTTATTATATAGGATATTTGAACATATTTTCCTGCCAGTTCATACGGACCTTTTGTCATTTTTGAAAAGCTATATGCTATTCCATGTATTGCCGTCCTGCCTTGTAATTAACCAACACCCCATTGAGAGACAGATACATCTTTTCCGTTTTAGCTGATAAAAACCGTGAAGAAAACCTCTGTACCTGTGACTTGGCACAGTTGCAAGAGTGTTTCTATAGGATAAATTGTAGAGGTAGGAAGGTTGTATCACTAAGCACAGACACCTTACATTTTAGTTGATACTGCCAAATTGTTCTTCAAAAATCTCTAACAAGTTATATCCCCACTAAGAGTATGTAGTGCTTTCCAATCAACCGGGTATTATCAGCCATGTTACCATTTCCTAATGTAGGCGAAAGTGAAATCTCATTGATTCACTTCCTGTTCTTTGGTCAGTGAGGCTGCTCACCTTTGCAGGAGTTTATAGGGCATTTGTGTTTCTTCTGTGATGTGCTTGTTGAGCTCTTTTGACCATTTTTTTTACTAGGTGGTTTATCTTTTTCTTATCAATTTCTAGGAATTCTGTATTGATTCTAAACATTAACCCCTTTTTATATGTTATGTATAGTTTTTACAGTTGTTAGTTGACATTTAATTCAATTTTTTAATATGTAATTCATTTGTTCAATTTTCAAAAGACATCTTTTTTTTCTTCTTTCTCCTGGCCACCTCGTATTTTTTCCTAAAGGCAAACAGTGTTTTTCATTTCTTGTCTGTTCTTTTTTATTTATATACTTTGTGTTGAAAGTATTACATATGTCCCCCTCCCCCCCCTTCCCCCTCATCTAGGATGCTCCCGCCCCCCTAGTGTCTGAGCCCATGGGTTATGCATAGATGCACACAAGTTCTTTGATTGATCTCTTCCCGCCCCCACCCTGCCTTCCCTGAGCTTTTCTCGCCTATTCTCCTCAGCAGAGTTGAGGGAAGTGTTCCGTTAGAAGAGCCAGGCCCTGTCCCTCTCTGGTCCTTTACTTCTGTCTGCACCCTTTGTTTCCAGCTGCGATACTACGACTCTGGTGAGGACACCAGCTGTAAGGGCCACATTGATCTGGCCGAAGTGGAAATGGTCCTCCCTGCGGGCCCCAGCATGGGGGCCCCGAAGCACACGAGTGACAAGGCTTTCTTTGATGTGAGTTGATTTTGTCTGGGGACTAGAAGGTAAAGTAGACGTAAGGCACTGACAGCATGGCAGTGAAGGGAGAGAGCTCCGGCAGTCTGGGCAGTGCGGGGACGTGCGGTCACAGAGATGGCCTCGCTTACTTCTCAACGCCTTAGAACAGCCCGCCTTCATCTCTTGTTCTCATTTGGTTTTGTAGCTCAAGACGAGCAAACGTGTGTACAACTTCTGTGCCCAGGATGGACAGAGTGCCCAACAGTGGATGGACCGGATCCAGAGCTGCATCTCCGACGCCTGATGCCCACCAAGTGGGAGAGGAGAGCCTCGTGCTCTGAATCGGGAAAGTGCACGAGTCCTCGAGGAGCAAACAGCTCCCTGTCCGGCTCTGAGTCAGCCTGGGGCCTGAGGCTCTCCTGGCCGGTCTCACCCAGCCCCCTCCTTCAGCACTGCTGTGTCTACTTGGCCCGAGTGGATGAGTCCCACACAGGACTCCGGGCCTTGCACTAGGTTGTTCTAACAGGGTCTTAGTGGTCAGGGTCAGAAGATGCTTCCTGAGCCAGCTGGCACCCATCCCCAGGCCAATGGTGCACCTACCTGGGTCCTTAGGTTTTCCAAGGTCATCACTTCCTTGGAGAGCTTTCTGACAAGCAAACATCAAAACCCTCCAGAGTGTTACATTCTGCACAGAATAGGTTTCCCATCAGCGGCTCCTACTGTTAGCACCTGACCTTAGAGGTGCTCAGCCATCTGGTGCTGCAGAAGGTCCTTTTATGACCTCTGCCCTCTGCCGGGCTCCGCGGCCAGAACATTGGTGCTCAGGGCGGGCAGAGTGAGGGCACACGGAGTGTCGTGCAGGACAGATGGTCCAGGGGGTGATGCAGCAGTGACCACGCCAGCGCAGGAAAGTACTGCTTCCAAATACTGTGTTCAGGGCCGCAGCTGCCCCGGGGACCCTGTGCTCCCGCGTGTCTTCTGCTCCCTGACAGCTTCCTTCACGACAACCTGCAGGAAGCCGAACGCACTAACAGCAAAACTAGCGCTTGCACTGACCTCCGGACGAAGCAGAGACGGTGGGAGAGAGCCAGCTGTTCAGGACCTCGCAACACCTGTGCCCAGGGCGTCTCCACAGCCCACGCCCACGGTTGGAGCCCGCTCGACGCTCCAGCACGTGGACTGCAGGCCCCGCATTCAGATTCCCCTTCCTTTCGATAACCTTGTGTTTGTCCAGCTTAGGCCCCGAGGAGGCTGTTCTCGGGGACAGAGCAGCTCCTCCGAGGCCCCTGTGGCAGGGAGCAGGGAGCTAGAGCAAGACATTGTTTTGAACTGTTAATATGTTAAATACCAAACTAATATTTCAAAAATATGTATATATGATTGCTATAGCCTTCTTCTTCAGTTAGTCTGCTTATAATTTAATATAAAATTAAATAAGATTTCCTTAATGAAATGGTTCCCTTTTTACAAACTAAAAAACCACTTTGCCTTTATAGGTTAAAAATAAGTCAGATTTTCAAATTTAAAATAATCTACACCCTAGGAAATAGAACTGTGACATAAGAAATTGAGGGAATAATATGAAGGATTTTTCTATCATTTTCATTTTATAAATTGCCACCTGTGAAAATGGTTTTTGCACATTCTTTGTATTTTTCTTTGTATATGAAATAAATTTTTGTACTATGTAAAATACAGAGCCCATTGTACCCTCGGCCGTTTGACACTACCCACTGCTTCTTTTGTAACTGGATTCTTTTAACTTTCATAAAGGCATTCCCTGCCTTACATCCACTAACCACCTGGAATTAAAGTTATTTCTTAAGAAAGAATATCCCTTGTTTTCTGTAAGATGAAGTCATTCTGCAGCGCACGGCACCTGCGGGACAGCGCTCAGCACTCAAGTGGAACGAGAGCAGCGGTTCTCAACCCGTGGGTCGCGACCCCTTTGGCGGTCAGACGACCCTTTCACAGGGGTCGCCTGAGACCATCCTGCATATCAGATATTTACATTACGATCAGATATTTACATTACAGTGATGAAGTAGCAACGAAAATAATTTTATGGTTGGGTCACCACATTAGGAACTGTATTTAAAGGGCCAGAAGGTTGAGAATCACTGAACTAGAGGTTCATGGGAAAATAGCAGGACCATTTCAGACCTCAGGCTGCAATGTCAGCACTGCCCTTTGCTCTGCACGGAGCCCCGAGCATGGAACCTCGGGCACAGGATGGGAGGCGCGAGCTTCAGGTTCTGCACTCGGGCTGCAGAGTCTAGGAGAGAGGCCTGGCCGTGATGAGCTGGGAGGGATTGGTAAGTACTTTACTGCTTTGGGGTCATAGTTTCACCACCTGTGGCCTGTGGCGACTTGTGAGCATTTTAGGCAGAGGTTGAATTCTTGTTTCAGAGCAGACTCGCCTGCTTCAGGACCTCAGTTCGTCCTGAAGCTGAAGGTTCAGGCTCCATTCACAAGTTTGGTCTTTCTGGTGACCAGCCCCCATCCTGCCGCTCCAGCCCCACCCCAGTCACTCAATTACGTAAACACAGGTGAATAATGCAAGACATTCCCATCAGGAAATTCTAGGGGTTTTAGGAATTCTATGCCAGGAACCCAGGACAAAACCAAATTTTTAAAATCATTACACCCATTTCCAAGTGCTACCAGACTGAGCAAGGCAGACTTAGAGGAAGTAGCTGCTCAGAGCAGCACCTGCAGTGGGAGGAAGTTGGGTGCCAGCTCTATTCTAACTCACTGTATGCCCTCTCCCAGGCCCTTTGCTCGGCTTTGACCTGCAAAAAGAAGGGCCCAAGTAAGCTGTAATTTTGTGATTCTAACTGTTTGCCTTTGCAAACACTCAGGTTCTAAACTGAGACTTAAAGGATTTGCTGGAAAAGACCAAATCATCTAAACAGTGTTTTCTCAAATTGCAATGCACGTCTGAGTCATCTGCTAGAATGAAGACCCCGATTTGGTATGTCTGGGGTGGGGCTAGACACTCCGTGTTTCTGACAAGCTCCCAGGTGATGGCAGCTCCTGGTCCAAGAACCACACGAAGTCACAGTGTTGGTCTCAGTCCTCTGAGAAGCAGACAGCAAACGGAAAGGAAAGTGGGGAGGCTAGCCGGAGACCATGGAGGGAGGCAAGCTGTGCAGAGGAAGCCTTGGCTGCAGTGCGGTTCTGAGGAAGTTCAGCGAGGCCGGTGAGAAGTTCTCAAGGCACCAGGAATCGTCAGAGGACCCCACACCCCGGCACGGGCCTAGGATCCTGGCCACTGAGCCCTCAGCAGGTCCGTGAGAAGCTGGTCTCGTGCAAGCTAAGTGACAGGTTTCAGAACACAGCCGCTGGGCCAACATCACAACCCCTGCAGCTGAGACGGGAGGGTAGTCTTTGAGTGGCTGCCATCACCCACCCTTGTGCCACGGAGATCTGGTTTTCCACCAGGTTCAGAGAGCAGTTCACACATTCCCGTTGGGCCTCTGTCCTTCAGGGAAACAGAGAAAGGGGAAGGTCATGGGCCTAACTACCCCGTCAATGCAGGTAATCTCACCTCTCTCTCCTCCCTCCATTCTGAATCCTCTCACCCTCAACAACCAGGCAGATGCTGATGGCTTTCCCTGGCAGTGTCCCTGCCTTCATCCAGGGGGGAGGAAAGGGCCTAAATGCTTGGTAATCAAACCCTTCTTCCGTTGGGGTTGCTGCCCGTGTCCTTGCACAATTACGATGGGAGTGACCTGGGGTGCCCAGTGGATCACCTGGGTTCCACACACCTTCCTTCCAGCCCCTGTGGTGTAAACCAGCCCCGCAACTGATCACGGGCAGATAACCCTCCTGGTCCCAGGACACAAGAACCCAAAGGGCACTGAGGGAGCCACAAGCTGTCGTTCAACATGCCCTCGCTGTGTCCCGGAGGCTGTGCAAGTGCAATTCCTTGCCTTCATTCCAGATAAAGTCCCAGGATGTGCAGACTGAGGCTCTGTGGTCAGAAAAGGCAAGTCCATAGCCAGAACCGGTCTCACCCCAACGAAGAGGAACGCCGGCCCTTCCAGGATGGACGGGTCGCTGTAGCTCACTGGCCCCCAAGGTGAGTCGTGCCAGCAGGGGCTCAGCACCGGCCTCTGTGGCTCACGGGCTGGTTGGACATGGAGGTGGCAGGACATGGCGTGGCCTTGGTGTGTGGGAATCTGAGCCGTCGGGCCCGTGTTACCCCTTTCATGGCTTCTGTCTCCGTCACACTGGCTGCTCCACTCATTCGCCCCGTGTGCTGGTTCACTGTAGCAATGACAGGGGCTGCCCAGTGTAACCGTCCACATTGTTTGTTCATTGGCTTGTTTCCTGCCTCCTCTGTGGTGGTGCTTTCTAACCTGCATTAGCACGTGGTGCTAGAATCTTCGCACTCGTGCTTTCTCTGTGTGTCCATCTGCATGCCTCTCCCCACACCTCCCTGGCCCCAGTCTCCAGTCCTTTCCAGCCAGGACCTTTACAGCCAGGCCATTGGCCACTGAAGTACTGTGCCCACAGCTGCACCTGTTGGGAGTACTTTCTCCTTCCCTCTCACCGCCATCCGGCAGCCACTGTGCCATGTCGGCCCATCTGCCAGCCAAGCCCCCGCTCCCCTCTCCTGGCAGCTGGTTGTGCAGGACCCTGTACGTGGCCAAAGGTACAAGCAGGGCACAGGCTCTGCCTGCGGCCGTCCTCATGCAGCAGCCACTTTCTCGTGCCCTCGGCCCGCGCAGGCTCAGGCCTGGAGGCAGACTTTCTGTCGGATGATGGACCCATCTGCCTTCATGAGCCGATATGTCCAACAGACCCAGCCCACGCAGTCCAGGCGCCGCGCCTGCTGTGCGGGGTCCTGTGCCCCCCCAGAACCGTTTCCCAGGGCTGGGCTTGCTTTGTGATTCTCCCTCGGGGACTTGCCACAAGCACCATCCCACACCCTTTCCTTGTCCCGAGACTGACACCTCCCACCCAAGAGTCCGCCAGCGTGTGACCCAGCAGCAGGACTGCCTGCACAGCCACCCGGACCTTCCGCAGAGCCTCCTCCTGTCAGGGCACCCACCTGCGGCCAGCAGCCTCCCGTGTCACCCAGAAAATGTGTTGTTTCTAAGCCCAGCGAGGGGTCCCAGACACTGTTTTCTTTGCTGTGCTGAGATAGAAGATGCAGCAATTTCCTTCACCTGGGAAGGGACACCCCCAACCACTGAACCCTAAAACCTGCACTGAAGTGGCAGGTCCTTGAATCCCCGTCTCTGACAGCTTGTGCCTTCGCTGTGGCCTCCGGCGCAGAGGCCGCCCTTGCTCCGCCTGTGTAATCAGCATTGCCACTGACATCACGGGTCCCGGCCGTGTTCTGTGGGTCCAAACAATCCCGATCTCCGGGGATTGTGTTATGAGACAGTTGCCATAGCCCTGTTGTACAAAACTGTAAATGATACCGCTGTCTCGCCCAGTGAGTGAGAGCCGTTTCCAGCCTTCTTTTCTAATTGGAATGGAAAAGAACACGTTCACCAAATGACTGCAAACGCGCGCGTTCCAAAGGCCTGACGCCGCGGGCCGTGGCTCTGCACTGGCACGGCCTCCTCCAGGCAACGCCCGCTGTCTGCAGAGGCCAGGCTGTGCCGAAAGGCAGAACCGGTAGGACCACCACTGCTTCACCCTTAAAGTTGTTCCTGCCACTTCCCCCGAAATGAGATGTTCCCTTTCATGGCTGCCTTGGGCGGGGTGAGGCCGATTCGGAAGTTTCCGCTTGGCCTTCTCTGCTCCTACCTACTAGGCCAGACCCAATGTGGGGCTGCTCCAGCCATCTCCGCACATGAATGAATTCTAACTAAACACCAGGGTACAAGGGAGCCCACGGCCAGCCAGGACGCCTCTTACCACCCAGCCCCGCAGGCCCCCCTCTGAAAAAGGCCTGAGACCAGGTACATACTGCACACCTGGCCGCCTCCTCGGTGGGTTCCACCTCTGAAAACTGGCTCTGGTCTAGGAAGTGAGCGGGTCCCAGGGGTTCCTCTTGGCCCTGCCTTCTGCCCCTCCGTCCTGTCTGCTTTCGATAGCTAGGACACAGAGCTGTGTCTGCCACTCTCTGGTCTGCCCACAGGGACGCCATGCCCCTCCCCAGCTTTCTGTGCGCCTGAGCCCCTGGCCTACCCTCTGGCCTCGCCCGTCACACTGGCCTGATGCAGCATATCCATGCCACGTGCCCATTCGCGGCCCTTAATTTCCTCCCCTCCTCCCCCAGGAGAACTGGGGCATTAACACTTGGCTAAATGTTGACCACTACTTTCCAGACGAAGAGCCCCCAGCAGAGGCGGCTGCCCCCTGCCCTCCCGTCCCAGCTCAGGTTTTAAATCTCGTGTCTCACAGACATGCCCTCAGTCAATGGATTCCTGCTTATCCAACCTTCCGCTCCAGCCCCTTCCTCAGGCACCATCAAAACCCAACCCAGGTAAGCGCTCCTGGCCCCTGCCAGCCTCCGGGGCAGGTCCTGTTCCTTCCCGGTACTCTCTGACCTCCCTTAGGCCCAGCACGTCCCCAGCCTGATTATTCTGGAATTCGACCCTAACTGTTGTCCTTGCCAGCCAGGAGAGCAGGTGGCAACTCCTGAGGGAGCACCTATTGCCCTGCAGGGGTGGCCCCTCAGGGCAGCAGAGGAGGGGGGCAGGGAGGCTGCAGCACCCACATCCTCGGGGGCATCCATCCACATGCTTCCATCTCACATTTCAGGGCTCCCGGTCTTCGGTCTTCGCCAGCAGGGCCTGACCCTCCCTGACCCTCGCATGCTGGCTGAGCTCTGTAACTCTGACTTGTCTTTGGCCTGTCACTCAGCTCTGCTGTTCTCCAGGGTGAGAGGTAAGGCCTCTGTGGGCTCCCAAGGAGCTGTCCTCCTTTCACACTTGGCGTCCGCCGCTGCTTCGTCTCTGCATCCCGCTTCATCCCTCTGCAGGACATCATATGAGTTGGCAGGAACCGACCAGTTTTTAAAGGCGCTGTTCCCCCCCATAGACGCTGAACACCTGCATCGTCACACCTGCACAGCCTCCTCTCCTGCAGCCACGTTTCCCTGGTCCTCCCCAGGGGACTACTTAGCATATGAGCTGCTCCCTTGCACCAGGGGCATCTGGGGCTGCTGTCAACCTGGATGTCACCTTCCTGCGCCTCCGTCCTGAGTGAGCCGGTCCCAAATCCCCTCTTACACTGTTTCCTCAAACCACTCCTATTGGTGCTGGTCCGTGAAGAGGCCAGGGCAGGGTTCTATGTGCAAGAGATTTATAGGAAAATACCGTGAGGATGGGTGGGCAGGAGCTGGGGGCAGCAGGGAGGGGACTCAGGCTGGGACGTGGGTTTGACCCCTGCAGTTCAGGTCGAAGAAAGAGTCAAGGCTGACGGGAGTCGTCTGCCCAGATGGAGTTCCGTGCAGCGGTGGGCAGCAGCGCACACAGCATGGCCGGCTGAAACCACCACGTGCATTTTCGTGGCCAACACCTGGGTTCGAGCTCTAGACCCAAAGGAACAGCGCCGTCAGCATTTCCTACCCGAGGCCAGTGTACGCTAGGCTTTCTGGCCCCTGGTGGTTCCTAACTTCTCAGAGCCTCATTTTCTTCTACTGTAAAATAGGAACTAAAGCTGTGATATGCCCTAGCCAGCTTGGCTCGGTGGATAGAGCATCAGTCCTCAGACTGAAGCATCCTGGGTTCATTTCCGGTCAAGGGCATGTACCTCGGTTGCAGGGTTGATCTCTGGCCCTGGTCAGGGCTCGTGTGGGAGACAACCAATCGGTGTGTCTCTCACATCGATGTTTTTCTCTGTGTCTCTTAGCCTCCCTTCCACTCTCTCTAAAAGTCAACGGAAAAATATCCCCGGGTGAGGATTAACAAGAGAACCTGTGATGATGTATGTGGAAGTACCCGGCACACACGGGGCCTCAGAAACTGTTGGCCGAATCCACTTCACTCAGCAAAGAGGTCATGACCACCTCGTGCAGGTTGGGCACGGAGGGTCTCTGGGTGGGTGGGAGAGAGGGCAGGCCCAGAGCCCACCCCATGGGAGGAGACAGGCCATCTGTGGAGGGCAGGATGATGACCCCCCACCAGACGTTCAAGTCCTAGTCCCCAGGGCTGTGAGCTGCTCCCTGACATGGCAGAGAGTTCAGCCTGCCTGACAGCTGATCTCAAGAGATATTCCTGATAGACCCAATTCATCAAAGGTCATGAGTGGGAGGGGGAGGCAGAGTGATGTGACAGGAGACAGACTCGACCAGCCATTGCTGGCGTGAAGGTGGGTGGGTCATGCGCCAAGGAGCGGGCAGCCTCTGGACACTGGCAGAGTCTCCTCTGGAGCCTCCAGAAGTGAACGCAGCCCTGCCTCCACCTTGATCTCAGCCCAGCGAGACCCACGCTGCACTCTGGCCTCCGGAGCTGGTAATAAACCTGTGTCGTTTAGGCCACTGAATTACAACAGCAATGACACACTGTACAATGTCATACAGACAAACTACAGTGCCATGTGTAATGACGGGTGTGCCTGGGCACAGGCGCCCAGGACGGGACACCAGGTGGGGAATGGCCCCAGGGAGAGCAGCGGTGGGCTCGAAGGCGTGGGCTCGGGGCGAGCTGGGCCAGGAGCTGCTGGGGGGTGGGGGGAAGAACACTCACTCACTCACAGGCAAACACTGTCCACACCCTAGTGACACAGGCACTTAGACCCTATTGGACACAGCCCACCATTGTCTGGATTCCACCTGGCTTTGGAGACTTGTCTCAACACCTACATTTCCTGGGGCAGCTGAGTTTAGCAGCCGGGGCTGGGGGCCTGCCCCCCTCTATCCCTGGCGCCTCAGGCAGCTGGAAGTCATGGCTCTGCCCAGACCCTCCATATGCAAGGTGCCGGGGAAGCCCCGATCATGCACACGCTCCCCACAAACCCCAGCTGTAGGAGGGAGACTCCACGCCTCTATCTATTCATTTCTGTTCGTCATTTACTCGTTCATTGTGCGTTTACTGATGCTCGCTGCATGCTAATACCTGTGCTGGCTACTTTGATCCCCATGTAAACAAGCGATTATCCATACCCGCAAGTTATGAAATCTAGTGTAATCAGAGCTGTGACAGGGAGGGGACAGGTAGGGCCCTGGGGATGAGAGGAGGCTTCCCTGAGTAAATTACATCTTTGCTGAGTCTTATGACAAGAGGAGCTGGCTGGGCGAAGGTGAACTGGAGGAGGGCAAGAAAGGAGGTTAACTGTCATTTTATTAACCAGTGTCACCCCCAATAAATTTAATTTTTAAAGAAGGAAGGGAAGCTCGGCCGCTGTGGCTCAGTGGTTGAGCATCAACCCATGAACCAAGCGGTCCCCAGTTCGAGTCCCAGTCAGGGCACATGCCCAGCTTGTGGGCTTGATTCCCAGTGCAGGAGACAGCCAATCAGTGATTCTCTCTCATCATCGATGTTTCTCTCTCTCTATCCCTGTCCCTTCCTCTCTTTAAAAATTCGATAATAACGTATTTTTAAAAGGAAGGAAGTAGAGCCAGGGTGTGATGTGTGTTTCGAGAGCTCTCCCTGCACAGCGGCCTGGGGAGAAGGGGCAGTTGGGCTGCCATGGTTGTTGGGACTGCAGAAGGCCGTGGACAGCACAGCCATGGAAGCTTCAGAGACTCACCCAAGGTGGCGCCTGTAGGACTGGGGCCTAACTGGAGGGGGCAGAGGGTGGGGAAGGGGAAAAGGCAGTCGGGTCAATGCCTGGGCCCTGAAAATAGGCCCAGCCTCAGAGTCAAGTGCCTGGAGGGGGGGAGAGAGCGGAGACCTGAGACCTGGCCCTGACTCCACAAGGGGGCTCCCGCTTTCCCAGGCCCCCCCCCCTGCTTTCCTGGGCCCCGGTGGAGAGAGGGTGTGGCTCTGGGTGGGGCTGTGTCCCACAGAGTCAGGCAGGAGACGTGCTGCCCACACCACAGACCCACCTTACAACTCGCTGGAGAGGGACAGGTTGAGTAGCCCTCCCCCCCTGCAGCCGGTGTGGAGAGGCAAGGGGACCCGGCCGGGACACATAATGTCTGATGGAGCCAGTGTGAATCCAGGCGTGTGCGCCTTCATCCCGGCCTCCCCCTCCCCAGGCATCACACTTCAGCCCGGCAGGCCTGTCTCAGTGCCAGAGAATGGAGAGCACAGGGACCATGACCGTGTCCCCGTCCTGGCCAGTCCCTGAGGGGGCCATGCAACGCCAGGAGCCCTCCTCCACCGCCTCAGCCTCCTGGGATGGACCAGGGTCTGAGGTTCTCTCTGGGGTGGAACTGCCGTAGATGCCCAGGAAGGGCACCAGGGGTTAGGCTCATGGGCTCAGGCTGGGCCTGCGTCCAGCAGCCTCGGTGCTTGGGTTCTGGCTACGAAAGAATTCGGCATCGAGACCCGGGCTGTAAGGGAACACTTATGTGGTGAATCACAGGGGCAGGAAAAGTAATTCCCAGAAGAAATGGTAAAGGAAGGGCCCTTGGAGCTTGGAGTGAGGAAGGTAATGGCAGCACATCTGAGGGCGGGGGAAGAAGGAGGTGCAGGTGTGCTCCCAGGAGGGTCCGAGTCCTCAGGGTTTAGGGCGGGGATTTTCGGGGAGGCCCAGGGAAGATCTCAGGAGAACGCTCAGCAGTTTTCCAGGTGTGTCCTTTCAGGGTTGCAGTCTCCACTGACTGGTCAGCACCAGGGCAGGCGGACATCATCCAATACGGCTGGTCCTGAGGTCAGACTTGGGGCCACAGGTCTGGTTTTGTTGCTTTTCTGGGTCTGGAGCTGACATACGACTGAGGCCTAGAGCAGCGGCTGCCAACCTTTCAGACCTCAGGACCACAAGGGGCCCGTGGACCATGGTTGGCGACCCCTGGCCTAGATGGTATCTCTAGGGGAGGAAGGCCACCTGGGGGCGAGGTCCCGCCCTATAGCGGTCCTTTGCTCGGCACCCAGGGCTTCCACCCTGTGACCTTCTGTCCTGGCCCCTCGTCCTTGCTCTGCTCACGTCTAACTGCCTGGCCCAAGATGGGCTGGAGCCCACAGTGGAGTCAGGACTCTCGTGCCCTCTCCACACGCTGACCCCCTGAGAAGCATGTGTCCCCGTCTAGAAGTGAGAATTCCCACCTCCCTTCCAGGAGGAGCTCAAACGTAGCCAGTGTCCCCCACTGTCACACAGCTCAGCAGAGCTGGCCTCCCGGCAATGCAGGCCCAGCCAGAGGGCTGTCGGGACTTAGAACCTGGACGCTCGCCTGACCCTGGTGAGATCTGGTCCTGACAGAGCCTCTGTCTCCTCACCTGACACGTGATTGGGGCTCAGTTACCCGAAAGCTTCAGCGATGGCCTTTGTCTGCTCCGCAGTCCCTGCCCCACTCCAGCCAAAGCGCCCACAACAGATGCCTGGTCTCCGCAGAGAGCCCCCCGACTCTGGCCTCAGCAGCTCCACCTCCTCACTCCCCGAGGTCCCCGAGGTCCGGCCGAGGTCCATGGAGCCCCAGCCAGAGGAATGCGAGCCATTCCCGGCATCTCCTCCCCTGTGGCCAGCCCAGAGCGGGCTGGGACCTCGGGCCGCTCTGACAGGAAATGAGCTGGGCCCGGCCTTCCCCACTACCAGCTGCTCTGCTGACCCTGACCCTGTGTTTTCCGAAACCTGATACTGCAGATTGCAGAGCCTCTTCCCCATCCGGGAGGAGGCCTGGCTGGGCTCTGCCTCTGTGAGGCCTCCACCTACACGGGCTCAGCCTTCCTGCCCTGGAAACGGGGCGCCGGGCTACAGCCCCAGTGTGACCCACGGCAGGCCCCCCCTCCCGTCCCTGAGTGAGAGGCAGAACCCAGGGGGCCTTGGGTTGGAGGCCCGCTGGAGGGGGCATGGGGAGACCACTTGAGAGGCTATTGTGGTCCTGGGGAGAATGGCTGTGGTTTGGATTAGGATGTGACAGTGAAGATGGGAAAATCTGTCTTGAGCTCTAGCTGGTTTGACTCAGTGGCTAGAGCATCAGCCTGCGGACTGAAGGGTCCCAGGCTGGATTCCGGTCAAGGACACATGCCCGGGTTGTGGGTTCGATCCCCAGTAGGTGGCATGCAGGAGGCAGCCAGTCAATGATTCTCTCTCCCTCTTCCTTCCCCTCTGAAATCAATTTTTAAAATGTATTTTTAAAAAACTGTATTGAGTCTAAAGCTTGTAAGGAAATGCGATGGAGAGCAACTGGTGGTGGCCTGGCCGTGGGGGCTGAGGGGCAGAGGAGGCGAGGGCCCCTGCGCTGAGTTTCACGAGGTGGGGGCGAGGGGAGGCAGCGGTATCGCTGAGCCGGTGGACACTGAGGCCCAGCAGGGCTGCCACGGGAGGGAAGGATCGTAAGTCCGGCCTCAGCAACGGCCTTTCGATCGCCTCTCGTCTTGGAGGCGCCTCTCAGATGTCCCAGTGAACAACTGGGTGCTGGGGAGAATGAGCTAGAGATGCACGCTTGGAAGCAGAAAAGTAGAACCGCCACGCGGGCCGAGGTGGGGCTGACGTTGCCCAGGGCGAGGTCAGGAGGAAGAGGAGAGGAGCCATGCCTGCAGGACTCCCCTGCAGACGGGCAGGGCGGAGAGATGGGGAGCAGCCACAGCTGTAGAAGGAACCAGAAAGCTGTGCCATG
>PVJC01021454.1:0-28177 GCA_004026665.1 Murina feae
AGAAGAGGTTTAACGTGGGGCTGAGGAGCGGAAAATCTTGCCATCAGTAGGGAGCCACTGAGTGTTCTTGAGTGAGGGGTGTCACGGCTCAGCCATCCACACAGTGACGAGTGTGGGTGGGTGGTGGGGTCTCTTCCTGCATAACCTCCCTCCCCCCCACCCATTCCAGTGAAGCTCTTTGAAGTGATCGAGACTGAGAAGACGCTGTACCTGGTGATGGAATATGCAAGTGCTGGTGAGGCCCCCCCCCCCCCGCCCCGCCCTGCCCGCTGCGCCCCCTCCACGCCCACCCTCACCGCCTCGGTTCTGTCCCGCAGGAGAAGTATTCGACTACCTCGTGTCCCACGGCCGCATGAAGGAGAAGGAGGCTCGGGCCAAGTTCCGGCAGGTGGGGGTGACGGCTGTGGGCGGGGTCCCCGGGGACGAGAGTCTGATTGCTGGGCATGGATCTGGATTGTCCAATTCCGTGGGGGAGGGGTGGTGTGGCTTAAGTCTGGGTGGGGGTGAAGGTAGAGAGTTGGGTGTCCATGGGTGTGCAGGTGCCCAGGTGTGAAGATACCCAGATGAAGCTGTGCAGGTGCCCAGTTCAGTGGGTGAGAGAGTCAGGCAGGACGGGGCCAGGTGTCAGGTGTGTGGGTGCGAGGGTGTGCCCAGGGTGTGGGGATGTGGCTAGAAGGACCTGGAGGTGCCAGGGTGCCCAGGTGTGAGTGGCGGAGTGTGGATTTGAAGATGAGTGAGAACGAGGTATGTGAGTTCCCAGGTTTGTCAGTGTGTCCATGTGCGGGGAAAAGTGTGCATGGGTGTGTGGGTGAGGGGGCTCAGGGGTGGGTATATAGAGTGTGCAAGAGTGGTGAACAGAGTGTATGGTGTAAGCATGTCCAGGTGGATACGAAGGCGTTGCTGTCCAGGTATGTGGCAACGGGGTGTATGTGGCAACGGGTGTATGTGGCAACGGGTGTATGTGGCAACGGGGTGTATGTAAGAGGCATGCATTGTGAGGATGTCGTGCTGGGAAAAGACATGCAGGTGTGAGGGTGCCCAAGGGTTGTGGGTAAGAGGGGATGCAGATGTGAAGGTGCCTGATAGCTAAGTGCTTAGCAGGTGTAGGTTTGATGGGTAAAGGGATCTGAGTGAGAGTGTCAGCCCGTGACTGCCCAGCAGACCTGATGCAGCTGCCTGGGATGTGGGGGGCTTCAGCCCTGGTGTGTGGGGCCGTGGGGCCATCTGCGGGTGTGCAGCTTTCTCATGCATGTGTCCACACGAGAAAGTCCGCTGGGGCTAGTCCCCGTGTGCTGCTCCGATGTCCCCGCCCGGAAGGTGTCCTGATGTCTGCGGGTGAGGGTGCCTGGGTGTCCGAGTGGAGGTGTGTGTCTGCAGGTCCCGCAGCGTTTCCCGCTGGGACTGAGTCGGGGTGATGGCATATGCAAGTGCTGCATCTTGGCCTGGGCCCAGGGGAGGCCTGGGGTCCAGAGCCTCGGTTCTGAGTGGGCTCACAGGGTCTCTGAGGGAAGCTGGGGGGCCTGGGGGCCTCAGGTAACTGACCTCCCCTCCTCTTCCCCCAGATTGTATCGGCTGTGCACTACTGTCACCAGAAAAACATTGTACACAGGGACCTGAAGGTGAGCCCCCTGCCCGCACGAGCTCCCAGCTCAGCCCACCTGCGGTCCCTGGGCTTCGGGCTTCGCCTGTACCGAATGCCACAGGCGCCCCCCTCAGCACCCAGGGCCCCTGGCCTTGGTCCCAAGCCTTTCGTGGCAAAAGCAAGGCCAGCAGAGGGGGGAGCGCGTCAGGGGTGGGGCCAGGAGGAACAAACAAAGAGGAAGAGACAAAGTGTCCCAGACGCTGCGGTTACGTGTGTCCTGGACAAGGACACTGGACGGACAAGGTCCCGGGGCGAGAGAGAGCCGCCACTCAGAGCTTTGGCTCTCAGACTCTGGGACATTCAGGAATCTTTGAGAATTGAGGTTCCAAAGACCTGCAGTCAGCCTGCCTCCAGGTCTCATCTTCAGGCTTGAGGATGTTGCACAAGACTCTCCCTCACGGCTAGTGCCCGGCGGGGAAGGACTCAGCGGCCGGGGAGGGGCAGCCCCTCGTCGCTCGGGTCCCGGGGTCCCCGTTCCACACCTCCCACCCGAGACAACCTTCCGTCTCAGGACTTCGCGTCTTACCAGAGAGAGAAACGCTTGTGTGGCTCCTGTAGAGTCGGCTTGCCTGATTCCTTGAGCACCTACTATGTGCCAGGCCCTGTGCTTTAAGGCAGGGCTTCTCAAGGGTCTTCGGACGGGGCCAGCTTCGTTTCCCTATCCAGTGCACAGTCCTTTTGTAAAGAACAATAAATGAAATGAAAAAAGATGTGCAAAATACAAGCCCAGCTTTTAAAAGTATTACTAGATTCAAAAACATAGAATTCTACTGTCAAATGGCTGGAGAGGTTCTACAAGCCCCTTCTCCCTGTGCCGCCCACCCCGTGTCCCCCCTACCCTCTGAGGAAGCACCTCCGAGGTACCCTGTAAGGGTAGCGATGATTGTGAAGGTGAGCCTGGGGAGGCGCGCCCCCTGGTGGAGGGTCCTGGAAGTGGCTCACAATGGGATTTCAAGACCAGAGGGACCACCCAGCCCAGCCCAGCCCAGGGGCCCAACGGTGGAGCTTCAGTCGCCACAAAGGGCAGTGCCACCTCAGAGCCGGGTGGAGGTTTGGGGGAGGCTCTCTGAGATGTGGGTTTGTGGGCTTAGCCCCCTGTTGGGTCGGCAGGAGGGAGGGAGGCCCAGGCCTGGGTCCTCGGAGCAGCCTTTGGAAGGTGGACACTGCGCGTGGAGTTTAGTCACAAAGCCGGCAGGGGCGGGGTGTGAGGCTCCTTCCAGGCTCGGCCGCGGGAGCCGGGCCTCTTGGATGCCAGCTCTGCCACCGTCCTGCTGTGGACATGAGGTGGTCTCCCTGAGCCTAATGGCAGTTACAAGAGCACGTGCCACCAAAGCCAGGCCAACCCTCCTAGCTGTACGAAAAACGTGTGAGTGCTGACTCTGCCCCATGCGCTGTGGTGGGTGCTGGATGCTTAGCCCCGCTGAGGCAGGCGCCGTGGTCATCCTCAGCCTGCACAGGGAAACTGAGGCACAGAGCAGTCTGGCAACCCACCCAAAGGGGCACCGGGCGTGAGTGGCGGAGATGGCATCTGATGCCGAGGTCCTGCCAGAGTCTGTGCTTTTTAACCTGCAGCCACTCGTGAAATAAATGGCAACCCCAGCAGCTGGTGCGTCCTGGGTGGGCAATGAGCGTTAGATAGAATGGTTTCCTTTTTTATGGGTCTCGAGGAGTCCGTCCTCTCAGTCTCTGCTGGGTAAACTGAGGCTCAGAGAAGGACAGGCGATAGCCTGAGGACCCCCTGCTCTGCAGACCACGTGGGCATTAATAGCTGACTTCCCGTGCGCCGAACGGGTACGGAATACTGTTCTGGGCCTTTGGTGCAGGTTAACTCGAGTCTCTCAAGCAGGGACCTCACGGATGAGGAAACCAGGGCCCAGAGAGGTCAGGTCGCGGCCCAGGGTCACACAGGCAGTCCGGGCCAGGCCGCAGTCAGTCTGGGCGGGTCGGCCCCGGTGCCCGTGCTCCTGCCCACCGCACGCGTCCACCCTCGGCCCTCTCCTTTCCGCCCAGGCCGAGAACCTCTTGCTGGACGCCGAGGCCAACATCAAGATCGCCGACTTCGGCTTCAGCAACGAGTTCACGCTGGGCTCGAAGCTGGACACGTTCTGCGGGAGCCCCCCGTACGCCGCCCCGGAGCTGTTCCAGGGCAAGAAGTACGACGGGCCCGAGGTGGACATCTGGAGCCTGGGCGTCATCCTGTACACCCTCGTCAGCGGCTCCCTGCCCTTCGACGGACACAACCTCAAGGTGCTGGGCGGGGCTGGCGTGGGGTCTGACTCTCCTGCGAGGAGCTCTCGGGGCCTTGCCCAGCACAGCTCCCGCGCAGAGGGGCGGGCCGGCCTGAGGTCCTGTGACAGTACGGGGCCACCCCAGATGGACCCTGCCGTGTCGGGGTTCAGGGCAGGGCCTTTGCAGCTGGCGGGCTGGGATTCAGATCCTGGCTCGCCCCGTCCATTTTTATTGCCCACCGTCCCCGAGTCCCTGAGTTGCAGGTACTGTGTGGACAGAGAGGCAGAAGCCACCGCCTTCACACCTGCCACGCCAGGGGCCGTCCTTGCACACACGCCGAGTGGGACGAGCCGGTCACACAGTCCATGCGTTGTGTGACCCCGCTCTTACGCAGTGTCCATCACGGCAGAAAGCAGATTAGTGTCGGCCTGAGTCTAGGGGAGGGTGGGGAAGTCGGAGAACGGGGATTCCCTTGGGGTGGTCAAATGGTCTAAAATAGATTGTGGTGGTGATTGTCCAATTCAGCACGTGCTAAAAACCACTGGATTGCGCACTTAAAACACACAAAAAACCCTGCCCGCATGGACCGACCTTCCAGCAGCACAGCCAGGCCGAAAACCGAATAAATAAGTGTGACGGGTTAGTTCAGAGGCTGGCCAGTGCTGGGGGGGCCGGGAAGGGGCAGGACTGGGGGGGGCTCTAATGCGGTGACTCTCCTTCCCCTTTGAACTTTTTATCCTGACACATTGCCCGTCTACAGAGAGGTTGCCGGGCGAGAACAGTCAGGAGATGCGCCAGCCGCTGGCATCGGCCGCCTTTGTCGTACCCGTCTGCGCTGGGGCACGTCGCTGCCATCCTCCCCGTTGAGGGAGCGTTTGGGAGTTAGTTGCAGGCACGATGCCCTTTATCCCTAAAAGGCGACGCACAGCAGGTGTTTCCCGAGGCCGGGCCTCTCCCATCCACCTCCACGCAGCAAATCCAACGACGCACGTCCCGGCCTCGCACCCAGGGCCTGTGCTCAGGCTCCGCTCGTCGTCCCCGGAACATCCTGAGCCCCTTTCTGCCCCCGCCTCCCGCATGGCAGTCACTGGCCCTCTCTCTTCAGCCTCCTTCCATCGGGACCCGTTCCTCTGCCTGCTCGTGTCCTTCCTCCCGTGGCGTTGCTGTCCAGTTCCGGCCGGTTACCTTGCAGAACCGGCCTCAGTGGGTGCCCCGCGTGTCCTCACGATGGGACCCGGGTGGGGGTTCCACAGCAGAAATGCCCAGCGCTGCTCCGAGGGGCCCCAAGGAGCGGCCAGGAGGCCGGGAAGTCCTTGCTGAGGACAGGCCGTCAGAGCAGAGGCCGCGTGGTCCCCGCGGAGCAGCGGCCCCCTGAGCGTCCAGGGAGGACTGCGGGACCAGCTCGTAGCAGCGACCGAGCAGGCGCTGAGCTGAGCAGGAAGGGGCTCACGGTCGCAGAATAAGCTTTCTGTGCCCCGAGCACGAAGCCAGGAGACCTCTCCTCTTCTCTGTGTTGGTGCATCCTCACCAGAGGATGTGTTTCCCGCTGCTTTTTCAGAGGCGGTGGGAGGGAGGGAGGAGGCAGGGAGAGAGAAACATCGGGGTCTCACATTGACCTGTGGCCTCCTGCACGCGGGAACGAACCACATCCCACGGGCAGGGAGTAACCTGCAACCCAGACACATGCCCTCGACCGGGAATCGGAACCACAACCTCCCACCCCTGGGCCACCGGCCAGGGCCAAGAGCCTTTTCAAGGGGCCAGGCCAGTGGCTCACATGCCCCAGGCCCTTGTCACCTCCTTGCTGGGCAAAGGAGACACACAGCTGGGGTCAAGTCCCGGCTCTGTCGTTTCCTTGCTGAGTGAGCTTAGACGTAGCCACGCTGGGTGGATAGCCCTTCACCGGGACCTGGCATCAGGCCAGGGTGCCACGCTCAGGGCAGCTCTGGTGGTGGTGGCAGTGGCCCAGTGGCTGCCCTTGCCATCTGACAGGCAGTGTGGTGCGGTGGTCACACAGCGCAGACTCCAGGGCCCGACCGCCTGCACTGGAACTGGGCCCTGCCATGTGCTGGTTGTGCAGTCCCAGGGCCGGGACAGCCTCACTGGGCCTCAGGTTCCTTGTGCGGAACGGGCGCCGTGACTGTTTCCCAGGTCATCGAGCACACAGATGGAGCACTCAGAGCAGGCGTCCGGGGAGAGCCCTGAAAGCGATCCTCATGATTATGAAATATTCACGACCCTCGGGCTGGTGATCTGCAGACCCAGGAGGCTGCCCAGGCACAGCCTCCTCCGGCACCGCCCCGGCAGATGGCTCCCCTCCATGTCCCTCTCCCTCGGGTCTTTGTGCAGGACGGAAGGGGCCTTCCCTGGCCCGCTGTGCCACGGAGCGGGGGATTCATTCTCTCCAGCGTAGCCCTGGCCGGGTAGCTCAGCTGGTTAGAGCATCGTCCCTGTAGGCAGAGTGGTGGGGTCGACCCCCAGTCAAGGTGCATACAAGAACCAACCAGTGCATGCACAACTAAGCGGAACAACAGATTGTTTCTCTTTGCCTTTCTGTTTAAAAATCAATCAATAAATTGAAACAAATTTTAGCCCTGGCCAGTGTTGCTCACTGGTTAGAGCGCCGGCCCATGCACCAAAGGGCCTCGGGCTAAATTCCCAGTTTGGGGCACATACCTGGGTTGTGTGTTCGCTCCCTGCCCACCCCCCGTCCCCCTTCCCCCAGTCGAGGAGTGTGCAGGAGGCAGCCAGTCAATGTGTCTCTCTCACATCTGTTTCTCTCTCTTTCTCCCCCTCCCCTTCCCTCCCTTCCACTCTGAAAAGCAGTGGGAAAAAATATCCTCAGGTGAGGATTAACAAAACAAACCAAAATTATTTTTAAAGGTCAGCAGGTGAGATTCAGCCTTTGAGACCCACAGAGCCTCAGAGCTTTTCAGGAGGGCAGGCAGGCACGTCCAGGGAAGGTACAAGGACGGAGGGGCGCGGGCAGGCACGTCCAGGGAAGGTACAAGGACGGAGGGGCGCGGGCAGGCACGTCCAGGGAAGGTACAAGGACGGAGGGGCGCGGGCAGGCACGTCCAGGGAAGGTACAAGGACGGAGGGGCGCGGGCACGAGTCCCCTCCCCCTGCCCTTGTGTAAGTCTAACATTGAAGTAGTGCTGTGCTGGGCACTTACTGCGATAAACTCACTCCCTGGCCCCGGAAGTGGGTGCTGGGGTCCCTGCTTACAGAGAGAGACACTGAGCCAGAGACTAATTCACCTGCCACCTCCCCTCTCACCTGGCTTAGCGGATTCACTTTCTCTGTAAGGTTTCCTCTGAGCGAGAAGTTATATAGCTTTAAACTGGTAATATATATATTTTTTTGAAAATGGCAACATTTGGCACAATACTCCCATTTTACAGATGGGGAACTGAGGTCAGGAGGGAGTGGCGGGGTTTCACCCACCTCGTTGAGGGCTGGAACTCGGGGCTCCTGCCACTGCTGTCTGGGGATTGGGACAGAAGTGAGAGGGGAGTGTGTGTGAGTGTGTGACGAGTGGGAAGGCGGGGCGGACCCCTCCCCCAGTAACCCCGTCCCCTCAGGAGCTGCGGGAGCGCGTCCTCAGAGGGAAGTACCGGGTCCCTTTCTACATGTCTACAGACTGCGAGAGCATCCTGCGGAGATTTTTGGTGCTGAACCCCGCTAAGCGCTGTACCCTGGAGGTAAGCCGGCCCCACACCCCCCGGGTGCCTTCTTGTCCTGCACCTGTCCTCTCCCCGACCCACCTGCTAAGGTCTTCGGCCAGAGGTGGCGGGAGCCAGGCAGCCCAGGGAAAGGCTCCCAGACCCATCCTGATGCACCCCCCGACCCAGCAGCCTCGCCCACTCCCTGCCACGCCAGTAATTAGCTAATGAGCTTCCAGGATGATTATAGCGTGCTGGGGACCCAGATGATGTGGGGGCGGGAGTGGCATCTGGAGGCTCCAGCGGGAGTGGGGGGGCCAGGGAGTAGGAAATGGGGTGAGGAGGTGCTCACTCTCAGGAAGCCCTCACTTCTGGGATGCTAGGCCGTGGGGGAGGGAACCTCTATTTTTTCCTGGCTTCTCTCGACATGTCTTCCCCCTTCCCTGCCCTGCTCCGATTCCTGCAGCAAATCATGAAAGACAAATGGATCAATATCGGCTATGAGGGTGAGGAGTTGAAGCCATACACAGAGCCGGAGGAGGACCTCGGGGACACGAAGCGAATCGGTGAGCCTCAGCAAGCGCGGGGCCCCGCTCCTCGGTCACGGCCACAGGGCCCGGGAGGCGCCTCCCAGCCCCACCAGTCCCTATGCTGCTGCTTCCCAGCGGTGTGGCCCTGGGCAGGAGGCTTCCCTCCTCAGCGCGTCTGTTCCCTGTCTGTGAAATGGCATATTCACAGAACTGTCTGACAGGGGTGCTAGGAGCATTAACTGAGTTCATCTACATCCGGCACTTTATATTAGGCATGTACTAAGTGCTGATGCATGTTAGCTTTGACTATTAAAACACAAAGGGACGGCCCTAGCTGGTGTGGCTCAGTGGATAGGGCATTGGCCTGCAGACTGAGGGGTCCCGGGTTGGATTCTGAGCAAGAGCATATGCCTGGGTTGCAGCAGCAGGAGGCAGCCGACCATGATTCTCTCTCATCATTGGCGTTTCTATCTTTCTCCCTGTCCCTTCCTCTCTGACATCAATAGAAGTGTATTAGAAACACACACACAGGGATGTCAGCCCGTCCGGGGTGCTGGGAGGGGCACAGTCACTGGTAACCTGTGCTTTGGGGCAAGTCCCTGCCGTGGCCCGGGCCTCACCCTCCACTCCTTTGGTCCCCATCCCTCCAGCCCAGAACCTTCGAACACTTGACCCCTAAAGCTTTAGCCCTGGAAGAGCCCCTTAGGGACCATCCAGTAACCCTCCATTGTACAGCTGAGGAAACTGAGGCCGTGTCAGAAGGTCCTTAACCAGAACTTCCTGGGTTGTAAGTAGCCGAAAACCCAAGCCCTCCTGGCCGAAGCCAGCTGATGATGACAATAAGAGATTGAAGCATATGAAATGGCCCTGTGCTTAAACATTATCAATACCAGCAAAGTAACATGGTTTAACCTGATAGTGACATTATTTACAACTAAACAGACTGGGTGTGTCAGCCTTCAGGCACGGCTGGACCCAGGTGCTCAGAGGCAGTTTTCAGGCAGCCCTCCCCGCAGGAGCAAGCTGCCGGCAGCATAGCCTAGTGGTCTAGGCACCTGGTCAGGAAGAGAGCCACTTCCTACAGTCCCACTGAAAGCTCGAGGCTGGTGCCCATTGGCTGCCCCTGAACCAATCAGTTTGGCCCTGAGGGTGGGATGCTCTGATTGGCCAGACCTGGGTCATCTTCCTGCCCCTGGGGCTTGGAGCGGGCAGGCATCCACCGGGTGATCTGTGTGGGAAAGGATGTTCTGCCAAGGAAAACCAGGGTCCTCCTGGCAGAAGGGGGAGTGGGTATTGGATCAGCCAAAGAGTAGGCGTTGCTAATGTGGCAAGGAAGGGCCCGAGGGCCTGAGTCTCCTCTCCCTCCCCCTCTCTCAGAGGTGATGGTGGGGATGGGCTACACTCGGGAAGAAATCAAAGAGGCCTTGAGCAGCCAGAAGTACAACGAAGTGACCGCCACCTACCTCCTGCTGGGCAGGAAGACTGAGGTCAGGAGGCGCCGGGGGCATTTGGGATTCGGGATGCCTGGGGCGGAGGGGCTTCTCGGGCAGAGAGAACATGGGGCCGAGGCTCATTGTCCGTCCTCCTGCAGGAGGGCGGCGACCGGGGCGCCCCAGCGCTGGCCCTGGCAAGGGTGCGGGCGCCCAGCGACACCACCAATGGAACAAGCTCCGGCAAAGGCACCAGCCACAGCAAAGGGCAGCGGAGCGCCTCCTCCACCTATCACCGCCAGCGCAGGCACAGCGACTTCTGTGAGTACGGCCCCCCCACACTCAGGCTCAGGCACCAAGCAGCAGACGCGCTCAAGTCCACTGCCTCGAAGAGAGGACTTTCTCACAGAGATGCAGGGACACTGCCTGGGCCTTGGGGCAGAATCACAAACTGGAAAGGCGACCAGACCCAGAGCAGGCACTGTCTTCCTCTCACTTAGCTCACCTTAGCCTTCCCCAGACTCTCGGTTCCTTACATCTCGGTTTTGGAGACCAACTCAAGTTGTACCTGGAGAGGGTGTCGGGCTCAGCCAGCCTGAGCAGGGCGTGTGTGTTTCCTGAGGGTCCAGCCATTCCCTTCCTCTGGGTCTCCTCCCCCCTTCCCCCCCTTTTATTTTATTTTAAAGGTTTTTTACTGATTTTTAGAGAGAAAGGGAGAGGGGGATAGAGGGAGAAACACTGATCGGCTGCCTTCTGCACACACCCTACCCGGGATCGAGCTCACATCACAGGCACGTGCCCTCACCAGGAATCGACTTGGTAACCTTTTGGTGCCTAGGTTGGTGCCCAACCAACGGAGCCACACTGGCCAGGGCTCCCTCACCCCTTTATTTTTTATTTTTAAAATATATTTGTTATTGATTTCAGAGAGGAAGGGCGAGGGAGATAGAAACATCAATGATGAAAGAGAACCATCGATAGGTTGCCTCCTGCACGCCCCCCAATGGGGCTTGAGCCCACAACCCAGGCATGTGCCTTTGACTGGAATCGAGCTGGGGACCTTCAGTCCGCAGGCCGATGCTCTACCCATTGAGCTACACCGGCCAGGGCTCCCCCACCCCTTTAAATAGCAAGACTGGCCCAAAAGTGCTAGGGATGCTGTGACTCCAACATCCTGTGGTACGACACTGTACCCCCTCAAGCCCCGCGTGAAGGCCTGGCTCCCGGGGTTCTCGGGAAGGATTGTTGACAGTGCCTGTCTGTCGTCATAGAGATCACGGTCCTTAGACGGTGACCTTAAGGTTCCTGAGGATTTAGCAGTTCTGACTGAAGTTCTAGAACATGTTCAACCCCCTGGTTCTAAAACCGTAAATTCCTAAGATGCTCTAAGGGGCCAGGTTTGTTTTTGAAATTAAAGCAATCACAGGCTTTAAATTTTGGCAGTATGCAAAGGGTACTAACAGTAAAATAGTTCTCATTCAACACATCTCTGTGAGCCCCACCCCCACCCCGTTCTCCTTGGAGGCAGCCGCTGTTACTGGTTTTATATGCATTCTTTTTTTTTAAACTTTCAAGAGTTTATTTGAGTATACATTGATTATACACATAATTTTGCAGAGGTTTTATTTATAAATATACTAGGAGCCCAGTGCACGAATTTGTGCACTTTGAACTGTGGGCTGCAAGGCTGTGGTGGACAGGTGGTAGACCTGCAAGGCGGGTCTCAGTCCATCCTCTATGCCCCCGCCCGGCCCCTCCCGCCATGGCCCCAGTCCCCTGTCTGTGGGTGGGAGCTGCTGCCACTGCCGCTCCCATGCACTGAGAGGGTGCAAGTGGGGCCAGCGCCATCAGCGGATGGAAGCGGCGGCTGCCTGCCCTGATTTCCCCTCAGGAGCAGGGGGACGTGGAAAAGCACTCAGAGGTGATTAGGGCCAAAAGCCACCACTTGCACCTGCTGACGGCACCAAGAGATTGGGGCAGCGCTGGGCACCAGGCACCGGCAGCAGATGCGAGCAGGGCCATTGCCGGCAACAGGTGCAAGAGGCAGCTGCTGGCCCCGATCACCCCGCAGGAGCAAGGGGAGAGGGAGAAGCCCTGAGGGGTGATCGGGGCCAGCAGCCGCCGCTTGCACCCACTGACAGTGCTGAGTGATCGCGCCGGGTGCCAGCAGTGCTTGCAAGCCGCAGCTCTGGCCCTGGCAGTGGGTGTGAGCGGGACCGGTGCTGGCAGCAGGTGCAAGCGCCTGCTGGGACCGTGGCTCATGGGAGCAAAGAATTTTCTGTAACCAGAGGCTTGCCCCAAGGTCAGCAACCAGCACCCTGCCTTGGTCTGGTTTCCCCGCTCACCTGCTCCACCATCCCGCTGTGGCCGACACCTGCCGTGTTCTGTGCTCTGCCACCTGCTGCTAACACCTGCCATGCTCCGCGCGTGCCCCCTGGTGGTCAGTGCATGTCACAGCAACCAGTTGTTCAGTCTATTTGCATATTAGGTTTTTATATCTATAGATAATGAGGTAGCCCTACCCACTGTTTCTCAATGGTCAGAGCCTCAACCTGAGACTGAAGGGTCTGGGTTCGATTCCTGGTCAAGGACACGTACTTGGGTTATAGGTTCCATTCCTGGCCCCAGTTGGGGCACGTGCGGGAGACAACCAATCAGTGTGTCTCTCTTGCAGGGGTGCTTCCCTCTCTCTCTCTCCCCTCTCTCCTTCTTTCCCTCTCCCCCACTCCCACTCTCTCTAAAAGTCAATGGGAGAAATATCCTTGTGTGTGTGTGTGTGTATATATACATATATAGAGAGAGAGGGAGAGAGAGAGAGAGAGAGATGAAAAGGAGAAAGAGCCCTAGCTGGTTTGGCTCAGTGGATAGAGCATTGGCTTGTGGACTCGAGGGTCCCAGGTTCGATTCCGGTCAAGGGCATGTACCTTGGTTGCGGGCACATCCCCAGTGGGGAGTATACAGGGGTAGCTGATCGAGCTTCTCTCTCATCTGTGTTTCTAACTCTCTATCCCTCTCCCTTCCTCTCTGTAAAAAATCAATAAAGTATATTTTAAAAATAAATAAATAAATAAATAAATAGAAAAGAAAAGGGATATACAAAGATATAAATATTACGTTAACATATTAATTTACTGTACAGGTGACATTCTCTTTTGGTGCAGACGATAGCTCTTTGGAGATATTCATATATAAACAAGGAGATACAGTAGATATGCATAGATAGGCATTTTTATCCTTTTTTATGCAAATGATAGCACAGTGGAGGCCTGCTTTGCAGTCTGTCTTGAAGATCACTCTATTGTTAAAGAGCTTTCTCATTCTTTTTATTTTTATTGATTTCAGAGGAGAAAAGAGAGGGAGAGAGAAATAGAAACATCAGTGATGAGAGAGAATCACTGATCAGCTGCCTCCTGTACGCCCCCTCCTGGGGACTGAGCCTGCATCCCAGGCGTGCGCCCTGACCTGAATCAAATGGTGACCTCCTGGTTCATAGGTCGATGCTCAACCACTGAGCCAGGTCAGCTGGGCAGAGCTTTCTCATTCTTAAAGGCTGCATAGTGTTCCGCTGTGTGGAGTAACTTGATTTATTTAACTTTTCGCCTGTGAAGCGGTATTTAGGCTGTTCCCCGACTCTGGGCCTTAAAGGAAAAGAAGGATGCCGTGCACAGACTGCTCCGCCTGCTTCGGGTCACTCTGGAGCTTCTAGGTCATTCTGACAGCCCCTGTCAGAGTCTCCTGCACAGAGACATGCCCAAGGAGGAATGCTGAGGTTCCCAGGGTCCCCCAGGGCAGGTTCCGGCTTTTCCAGGTGCTGCCAGCCCTAACTGTCCCCACCTCCACCAGGCGGCCCGTCCCCTGCACCCCTGCACCCCAAGCGCAGCCCCACCAGCACAGGGGAGGCGGAGCTGAAGGAGGAGCGCCTGCCGAGCCGGAAGGCGAGCTGCAGTGCTGCCGGCAGCGGGAGCCGAGGGCTGCCCCCCTCCAGCCCGATGGTCAGCAGTGCCCACAACCCCAACAAAGCAGAAATCCCGGAGCGGCGCAAGGACAGCACGAGCACCCCCGTGAGTGGCTGGGGCTGGGGCAGGGTCGGGTGTGGCCACCCGAGGCCTGGCCTGCAGGTGCCGCTGGGCTCCCGTTTTTTCAGACCTTGGCTGTCCCCTCCTGATCCCGTACCACCACACAGAGCCTTGTTACGTCTGTTCACCCACTCATTCATTCATTCATTCATTCACTCATTCATTCAGCCAGCATTTGCCGGGTATTCTCTCTTTGTCTGATCTTGTGCTTGGTGCCAATATGTAAATTAGCATCCAGTGTCCGAAAGAAGCATGCCGCGTGCAGGAGGGATTTAATACAGGGCGTTGGGCATGGTGCTTATAAAACTGTAGGAAGGCCTGGAGAAGCAGGCAAAAGATGAGACCTGTGGGAATGACACCTTGTCAGTGGACAGACACACCAGGAGCTGCCCCCCTGAGGCTGCCTGCAGCTTGTTGAATTCCAGAGCACACGGTCATGGCTCCAGTGTGAGACTCCAGGACCTCATCCTCAGCCAGAGGCCCCGTGACATCCAGCACCTGGAAGATGGTGGGGGGCCCTGCTGAAGCAGAGGCCGCAGGACCTGGCCTGTGAGAGCAGAAGTCGGGGCTTCGTGCACGCAAAGGTTGGCAAGACCCGTTCCTGTCCAGAACCTGAGCTGCCGACGAGACTGAGGAGTGTAGCACTTGGCTTCTTCTGTAGCTTCCTGGAGGCGTAGGGTGCAGCTGAGGGAACCAAATGCCCTCACCGGTGGGAGACCAGGGTGCAGGCAGGTACTCAGAAAGTGGTCAGGACTCTGAAGCCATACAGACCGAAGTTTGAATGACATTGACGAGCTGTGTGTCCTTGAGCAAGTGACTTTACCTCTCTGAGCTTTAGGACTCCATCCTGTGAAATGAGCTCATTAAAAAACTTGGGTCATTGTGGGATGAGAATCTTCTACATAAAGTACTTCACACAGCGTCTGGCTCAGTAAGCACTCACAGAGAGCGACTGTTCGTGTTCAGATAAACCCACAGCTTACGAAGGGAGGAAAAGGGAAAGCACATGTACACGAGAGAGAAAATCAGCAGCCGAAAGCTGGTTCTTAGAAAGGTTGGTAAAAGCACCGGACCCCAAGCAGGACTGACGGAGAAAAAAGATAGCAAACTCGGATTACCGGTGTCAGAGTGAAGAGGGGACTGTGTTGTAACATAAAGAGACAGTGAGAAGGCAGCAGGAACTACTTTAAGTCAGTAGATGGGACCACTCCGCTGAGGTGGACAGACGCCTTTAAAGACACAGCGAGCGAACTGACACGAAAAGAAACAAGAAACCTGGACAGTCGTATGTTCTTATCAAAGAGATTGACTCCATAATCGGAAACTTCCCCATAAAGAAAATTCCAGACACAGATGGCTCTAAACTGGCGGAATTCTTCCAGACATGAAAAATTCGTCTCCGACAAACAGCCTGAATTAGAGAAGAGGGCTCCCTTCCCGGTGCAGTCTGTGAGGCGACAGACGCCCGATGCGGTATTTCTGTCCTCCGAGAGCTCACGGCTCTGTGAGGGAGGGACGTCCATGTGAGCAGATGTTGCAGAGCAGAGTGAGGAAGGCTGCTGTGGGGAGGCCAGAGGCGGCACCTGACTCAGGCTGGAGCTGGGGGTGGGGGCAGATCGTGAAGTGACACCTCAGATGTACGGAGTGAGTCAGGGGGAAGGTAGGAGGAATACGCAGGCAGATGAGACCGTCTGTGCGAAGGCAAAGCGCAGGGACACCGTGTAGCACGAATATGTTCGAGAAGATGGTGGTTCTGTACCGAGGGGTGGTGGAGCGGGAGAGAGGCGGACGAGGCTGCCCCTGGAACCGCCCCTGCCCCTCGCTCCTCCCAGCCCCAAGGGCCTCCCGTGACTCCGCCTGGATTGCTGGGATGGTTCCTTTAGCCCAGAGTCAACCCTCAGTTTACACACAGGCCTCTCTCTGCCTTGTTCATAGTGAGGGAGGCCAGAGAGGGTGAAAGCGAGGGGTGCGGAGTGCCCCTTCCTGCCCTCACTGCCCTCCTGGCCTTGTCTCTCCCAGAACAACCTCCCTCCCAGCATGATGACCCGCAGAAACACCTACGTTTGCACAGAACGCCCAGGGGCTGAGCGCCCGTCCCTGTTGCCAAATGGCAAAGAAAACAGGTATGGAGGGGGCGGCAGTGGAGAAGGGGGAGTGGGGAGTGGGATGAGGTGAGCCGGGCCCCCGTGATCTGAGGTGGGCAGATGTTGGGGGATGGGGGTACCATGGGTACTGGGGAGTGTATGTACCTGGCGGAATCTGCCCCCGTCCTCCCCCTCCCAGGCTCCCCTGAAGGCCCTCCTCCCTTAATTAATTAGTCAGCACGGGGAAGCAGTCTGCCCTGTTCCCTGCCCACGAGCCTTAGAAATCTGAGTTTACTTTTTTTTGAATGATCCATTTTTAGAACTTAGAAGCCCCAGAATGTCACAGCTTCCACATCCACTGGTTGGCTTGTTTTCAAACTTATTTGCTCCTGTCTGTTCCGTTTCTTCCAGCTGGCGAGTGAGGGAACCAGTGCAGACTGCCTGGAGCAGGAAAGGGATGAATTTGTTCATGTCAGAGTTCCAGTCCAGGAGTGGGGGTGGGGAGACTTCAGGATAGTGACACTCCTGCCCACCAGGACTGTAGGGACATAAAAACAATAACTCATCAGGCAGGGACCATGTGCCAGGCCTCTGCACCTTAGCTGGTTGAATGCCCTTAGCTCTGTGAGGTCGATCCTGGTATCCACTTCATAGCTGAGAAGATGAGGTTCAGAAAAGCTAAGTAAACTGTGCAGGGCCGCACAGCTGGTAAGTCACGAAGCAGATTCTAGACTGACTCTAGAGGCTGTGTTTGTAATCACTGTAATGCATGGCCTTCCAGTTCTAGTCAAGAGGCAGTGTGTACTTAGGTTATGGACTCAGCCGCTGAAACAGAGAAACCCAAGGTATCATGGCTAAAATGAGGTGGAAGTGTCGTCCTCTGAGAACCCAGATTGAGTCTGCCAGTCTCGGCGTGAGGTTCCGATCTGGGTCTTGGGCTGCTGCACCATTTCCCAAACAGCCAGAGGGGCGGAAAGGAAGCAGAGGGCAAACCGCCTTCTTTTTAGACCCAGAAATAGTACCAAGCACTTTTGTTTTTATTCTATTGGCCAGAGCATGGTCATATGACCACCCCTAGCTGCAAGGGAGGCTGGGAAATGTAGTCTCTGGCCTGGTGGCCCTGTGCTGTACTCGTGCTCTTTGTTAAAGGTTTGATTACTGTAGAAAAGAAGGATTCTGCCCTGACCGGTTTGGCTGAGTGGATAGAGCGTCGGCCTGCGGACTGAAGGGTCCCGGGTTCGATTCCGGTCAAGGGCATGTACTTTGGTTGCGGACACATCCCCAGTAGGGAGTGTGCAGGAGGCAGCTGATCGATGTTTCTAACTCTCTAGCTCTCTCCCTTCCTCTCTGTAAAAAATCAATAAAATATATTTTTTTTAAAAAGAAAGAAAATAAAACAAGGATTCTGAGGGAGAGGTAGTGGCATCTCTTTGAGATCCGGGCTGGTGCTGGGGCCCCTGGAAGGGTGGAGGTTGGCGTCGGGGGCCTGCTGTGAGACGTGGGAGAGGGGGAGGGGCTAGAGGAAGGTCTGGGCCACCACAGCTCCCACACCATCTTGAGAGAGTCAGGAAAGACGTCCCTTCCTCTTTATTTCCACCTGTCGAGGAATGGTTATCATGGGTGTAGGTGCCCTTGACATACACATCGATTTCATTTCCCAAGTTTGAAAACTGAGATAGCAAAGTATTTGCAAAGTTGATTTGGCTCCTGGGGTTTGAATGGCAAATAGCAAAGGATTCACCCAAAACTGTATCTGAAGATGTTGAGGGGCTGAGTGCGGAGGGAGGCGGGCTGGGGTCGGGCTGTGGAGCGGGTGGAGCCTGAAGGAGGGACAGGGAAGGAGGGTGGCTCGAGGGGCGGTGCAGCACCTGCTCACACAGCTCGCCCTGCCTCTGAGCTCTCGGGTGGGAGAAGTTTCTGGTCTCAGGACAGTGAAGCATCGGCGGGATGGGGCTCGGCCCGCCCTGGGGTCCCTCTCTGACTTGTTCCTCTCTGCCCACAGCTCGGGTACCCCACGGGTGCCCCCCGCCTCCCCTTCCAGTCACAGCCTGGCTCCCCCATCAGGGGAGCGGAGCCGCCTGGCGCGGGGCTCCACCATCCGTAGCACCTTCCACGGGGGCCAGGTCCGGGACCGGCGGGCAGGGGGTGGGGGAGGGGGGGGCGTTCAGAATGGGCCCCCCGCCTCTCCCACACTGGCCCACGAGGCCACACCCCTGCCCGCCGGGCGGCCCCGCCCCACCACCAACCTCTTTACCAAGCTGACCTCCAAACTGACCCGAAGGTGAGCCCCGCGGGACCTGGGGGACAGGGGTCGAGGTTGGGGGCTGCTGGGCCTAACCTGTCTACTACTCAACTCTGCCTCCTTTACCTCGATATCTGCTCCTCCTCCACTTCCTCCTCCTCATCTTCCTCCTCCTCCGTCACCCTTCACTCCCTCCTCACACTACAGGGTTACCCTCGATCCCTCTAAACGGCAGAACTCTAACCGCTGCGTTTCGGGCGCCTCTTTGCCCCAGGGATCCAAGATCAGTAAGTCCTGTCCACCCTCTGCTCTCACCGGCCCTGCCTCCTCGGCTGCATGTCCGAGCTGTGTGTGCAGGCATGGGGGGCGGGGGTGCTGTGAATGGGAGAGGCGGCCTGTGGGGGGGGTCATTTACTCACTTAATGAACAGTCGTCTGGCCTCTGGAGCCAGACCCATGAGCAAGTCACTCAGCCTCACTTTTCTCTTCTGTAAAATGGGGATAGTAGTAAGAGCAGCTCCCTCATAGGGTTGCTGTGCGGACTAACCGAGGTGCTGTATGGACCGAGCTTAGAATGTCGCCTTGGAAAATGCTTTATAAACGTTTGCCATTATCATTCCTTGAGCACCTGCTGTGTGTTTGGCACCATCCTGGGCTCTGGAGAAGAGCGAACAAGATGTACTTTGCCAAGCCCCGCGGGGCAGGGCCAGCATCCCACCAGGGGACCCAGACAGTGCGCAGTAAACAAGTGAAATGCATAGGCTGTCAGGTAGCGACAAGTACCAAAGAGAAGCTAGGGAAGGAGTGTCGGGTGTGGGGAAGGGACGGTGCAGCCTTAAATGGGGCAGGCCTCACGGAGGAGGGGTCATTGGAGCAAAGCCTGAGGAAGGGGTGCGTGTGTGTGTCGCCCCTTCTCCATGTGGGTGTCTCTGCCCACCTGCCTGTTTCTTTCGTCTTCCAAATTCTCCAGTATCTTTCCTACGACCTGCACTAACCATTTCAGCACGGGCTCCCACCTGGGCCTGGAAAAGGAGAGCAAACCCTGGGCCAAGGCAGGGCCGCCAGAGTCTTGGGGCCAGAGGGTTGGGGGAGAGGAGGCTCCTTGTGTCCAGATTAAACACTCTGGCCTCCTCTCCTCCCCTAGGGTCTCAGACGAACCTGAGAGAATCGGGGGACCTGAGGTCACAAGGTGAGTGCATGTGCCCCCCCCTGACTGCCACCCTATTGTCTCCCTCAGGGTCTCAGCACCTCCCCCCTTCCCCCTGGTCTTTGATGCGACTGAGTCTCGTTCTTTAAGGCCAACTCCCTAAATCCCCCGTGACCCTCCCTTCTCTGCCAGCAACTCTTCCTCCCTGCTCATTCCCACCCCATCCTTGAGCCTCTCCCATCTGTCACCAGCTCCTCCCCCTGTAGACACCACACCTCCTCTCATCTCATCCAATGAGGCAGAACGGTGGCCAGCAGCTCGGGGGGCCAGCTCGTGGCAGACAGAATCTAACAGCCCCGGGTAGAAAGTAGTTTAGACTTTGAGGGCTAGTCAGTCTGTCACGCTTATTCAGCTCTGCGGTTGTAGCACAAAAGTAGTTATATTCAGTACAAACAATATGGGTCTGGCTAACATTCCAATAAAACTTTATTTACAAAAAACAAGCAGAGCAATACTTTGTCAAGCCCGGCTTTAGTTTGACATGATACCAGTTTAGAGACAACCCCCGCCCCAGTGGAAGTACAGAGCTGCCCCAGTAGTCCCAACAAAGTCCCAGGACTGACTCTCATTGGCTGGGGCTTGGTCACATGTCCAGCCAATACCTATGGCCGGAGGGATGGAGTATTCTGATTGGTCAGATAAAATCTTGTGCTCATCCTTGAGCCAATCGCAGTAACCAGAGAGATGGAATGCTTTCATTGGCCAGCACTGAGGCATGTGCTCACCCTTGGCACTGAGAGGCAGTCAGCCCCACCTGAACCAGAAAGACTAGATCTGCAGCACTTCTCGGAAGGAACACCCTTGGTCCTCGAGGCAGGATATTCCTTTGTTGTGCAGGGCCCTCTTCCCATTGCAGAACCCGTGTTGCCCCTGACCCTCCCCATACACAAGCTAATAAATGCCCACAGTGCTCCCAGCGCAAGACATCGTGACAATCAGAAAGCCCCCGGAAATTTCCAAGTAGCCCTTCTAGGTGAGAACCCGCGGTCTAGAGTGGAGAAGGTTGGTCCTCCAAGGGAAAAGTGACTGTTCTTGCCAGAGGATGTATTAGTTCAGAAACGAGCCCAGCTGCTGGCGCAGAGACCCAAACTAGACAGGAGTAAATTTCTTTTACACAAACCATGTGGCCCGGCCAGGCTGGCAGGGCCACTCCATTCCCTGGGCCCGTTCCGGTAGCCAGGTTCTTGCATCCCCATCCCTTAGAGCCGTCGCTACCTTCACAGTAGGGGCTGCCTCAGGCTGCCGCTGCTCAGGGCACAGGACGTGGGGCGTCAGGGCCAGGGCCCGCCGTGTGCGCGGCAGGAGGTGACGCGTGCAGCTGCACGCATGTCACTTCCACTTGCATCCGGGAACTTGGAGGCAAGGCCATGCCCAGCGGCAGGGAGACTTGGGAATTGTAGTCCCCAGCCGGGTGGGCAGCTGGATGTCCAGCTGGAACTTTGCACTGGGGATGACAAGGGGAGAGTTCAGAGGGGACCTCTAGGAGTCTGTCCTGAGGAGGGGACAGTGGGCTGCCTTTCTCGCCTCTCCCCTCCGTGACCTCTGATATCTTCCCTCCTCAGTTGCCATCTACCTTGGGATCAAGCGGAAACCGCCCCCCGGCTGCTCCGATTCCCCTGGAGTGTGAAGCTGACCAGCTCGCGCCCACCCGAGGCCCTGATGGCAGCTCTGCGCCAGGCCACCGCGGCCGCCCGCTGCCGTTGCCGCCAGCCACAGCCGTTCCTGCTGGCCTGCCTGCACGGGGGTGCGGGCGGGCCCGAGCCCCTGTCCCACTTCGAAGTGGAGGTCTGCCAGCTGCCCCGGCCGGGCCTGCGGGGCGTTCTCTTCCGGCGCGTGGCGGGCACTGCCCTGGCCTTCCGCACCCTCGTCACCCGCATCTCCAACGACCTCGAGCTCTGAGCCACGGCCCTGGTCCCGTCCTCCTGGCCTCCTTCGCTTCTGCAGGAGGAAAGGGGTCGGGGAGGGGATTCTCCCTGGTCATCCCCCTAGTCGCCCTGACTTGGATTGGGGGGCAAAGACGGTCCCCTCTGCTGTTCTCTGGGGATGCTCGACATGAGAGGAGGGTGAATGGGCTCAGCAGGGGGCGCCTCCAGCCAGTCCTGACCCTCCTCACCCGGCATCGGGCACCTGAGGAGACTTTGGGGCAGGGCAGGGCAGGGGCAGGAGGAAAACTGAGGACAATTTTTCATTCCTCCCAGCAGTTCAAGAATTAGCCTTGGGCCGGGGCAGGAAGAGTTGCTGAGCCTATAAACGGGCGAATCTGGGGGCTGGGAGTGGGCATCAGAGGCAGACTCCTTCCCTTTCCCTGCCCGTCGTGCTCGAACTCCCCTCCCTGCCCCCGGCCGGAGCGGGGCACTTTGTACAAATCCTTGTAAATACCCCCATGCCCTCCCTCTGCAGAGATCTCTCGAGGAGCTGCCGCTGTCGCCTCCGGTTTTTAAGTTATTACAACCCCCCCTCCTCCTCTCGGCCCCTCACCTGCAGCCTGTTGTCCAATAAACTTAGGGAAGTCCCCCTCCTCCACGCTGTCCCCCGGCCTTTCCTTCCCTGCCCTCATCTACACGTGAGGTGAAGAGGACGGGTGTGACTGGGCCAGCGGTTTCTCCTCTCTGAGCCTGTTTTCTCATCTGCAGAATGGGAGTAGTGGAGGTATGAGGATCACGGGTGATTGTAGAACAGAACTCCGCCTCATCCACAGGCCCCCAGTTTCTAGGTGGGACCCCCATTCATCCACTCATGTGCCCACCCACATGTTATACTGGACTCTAAGCCACTTCCTACTCCAGTAGTACATTTATTCAATCAACAGTCATCGATGGGTGCCTGCTCTGTGCCAGGCCCAGTGCTGGACATGGAGACGGGAGGAGCCCTGTATACAGGGAACGTGGGTTATGACAAACACTAAAGAAACCATTGTTTTGGGGGATCCCAGAAGAGAAAGGAGGTTGAGGAAGGCATTTCAGAAGAACCCATGCTGAGCTGGGTTTTGAAGGATGAGTAGGAGTTAACAAGGTATTGGGTATGCCCTGGACAAAAGCCGGGGTGCATGGAATATCTTCAGAGAACTGTGGGTAATTTATTGGGCCTGCTGTGCGTGTGTGTGGCAGGGAGAGAATTAGCAAGACCAATGCTGAATTAGGACTAATAATCCATTTACATTTAAGCGAAAAGCTATTTGTTTGCTTGTTATTTAATAGTCGGGGTGCCTGACTGGGTGTGGCTGGGTCCGAGCAGCAGGCCATCTCATCTCTGGTTTTTGTTTTTGTTTTTTTTTTAAGCGTGAGTTTCATTCTGATAGTTTTATCCAGTAGATACTTCCTGCTGGCAAAGGGACCCCAGCACTTCCAATTTTCATCGCTCCAGTGTAGTTCCTGCAGCAGAAAGTTCCTTGTTGCCAACTTCCAGCAGAAGTTCCAAGGCAGGTTCTGATTGGCTCCAATAGGTCATGTGACCATCTCTGAACCAGTTGTTGAGACTCGGGTGGCAAGGGCTGTATGTGGAGGTTCCCCAGAGGAAAGTCGATGAGTCCCGAACAGCAGGGAAATGGAAGTTCAATAGACAAGCGGTTGCCCTGGCCGGTTGCTCAGGGATTGGAGCAAATGCCTGTGCACTGAAGGGCCCCAGGTTTGATTCCTGGTCAAGGGCAAACACCTGGGTGTGTATTTGCTCCTGGCCCCCGGGGCCGGGCTCATGCGGGAGGCGACCAATGGATGTGTCTCTCCCACATCGATGTTTCTCTCCCTCCCTCCCTCGCACTCTGAAAAGCAATGGGAAAATCCTCAGATGAGGATTATCAACAACAAAAATTATATTATTTTTTATTATTATTTTTTAATAGACAAGCAGTTGAGGACTGCCCCGTATGGGAAGGCAGGTCTTGTTCACCCAGTGCCTTGAGGGGCAAAGTGAGCAAGCTGGGTTATAGCCCAGCCATGGCGGGTCGTGTCAGGAAAGAGCCCTAACTGTGCCTCGGTTGCCCGCTTAGGGCATGGTAGGGTCAACCCTAGCCCTCACGAGGCTGATGGAGAAGCCACAGTGAGGAATGACGTGTGGCGAAGATTGAGTGATGGGTGAACGTTTCAGGGCCTATGGCAGAGAGGTTCCCTTGTCTTACAGAGGCCAGGAGAGCGAACTGCTGAAAGTTGTTTATTAGTTGAGAGGCCAGGAAAGTGGGGGGACCAGCCCTGTGCTGGGGACACAGTGGTGACAGCCCCAGCCGTGCCCTCAGGCCTCAGCTCAGTGAAGGAGGCAGCCGTGTCCTTATTGCTGAGCCAGGCTAGTATTGGGGGGCGGAGGGGAGGGTCCAAAGGGGAGCCAGCCTCAGCCGCAGGGGAGGGGGAGGGGGGGCCTCCCTGAAAGGAGCAGCTGGGTAGGGCGGTGAGGTGCAGGTGTGTAGAGGCACAGCCTGAGGCCTGATTGGCTGGGAAGCAAGGAAGTGCAGGTTCCTCAGCAAACGGCATATGATTCAGGGTGAGCGGAGGCTGGAGATGAGGACAGGGCCTTGAAGGTTGTGGAGGGGGCCCTGGGGAACCCATGGTTGTGAGCAGGGGGAGGCAGGGGCAGGTTTGTGCTGTGAAGGGACGGAAGGCGACCCCAGAGGAATGGGAGAGAGGGCCCTGGCCAGGTAGCTCAGTTGGTAAGAGCGCTGTTTCCAGAGGTCAAGGCTGTGGGCTTGGTTCCCCGTCAGGGCGCATACAAGAGACAACCAGCGAGTGCATAGGTAAGTGGGACAACAGATAGCTCTCTCTCACCAAGAAATGAATTTTTTAAAAAGTAGGGAAGAGGTGGGGGCAGGGCCGACGGAAGGTGGGAGGAAAAGGGTGGGTTTAAGGCATAAGAGGCAAAACGGGCAGGGTGGGCATGGCAGCTGCTGACACCTGTTCCGTGGGTTTGACTCGGCCTGTCTCCCCTGCCGTGTTGTGACCTGTGCGGCCGCTGGGGTGGAGCTGGGGTTAGTGATGGGTCCTCAGTTGGGGACAGTCTGGTAAAGGACATCCTGGCACCTGCCGGGCCTGCAAGGCTAGACCCTTGGAGCCGCTCCTAATCTTCCTATTTCTGTCACCTCTCTGGGAATTCTTGGGGATCCCTGGGCCTCAGCTTCCTCCCTGCTCCTTCTCAGGAGCAAGCTCTCCAAAGGGCCAATCTCCGAAGACTTCATGGGGATACTCCGCCCCAAGTCCCTGCTGGAGGCAGAAACAGCTTTCGCAGACATGAAGGTGGAAATTGCAAGTGTAAGGAGCAGCGAGTATATAGAGGAACCGCGGGGAGGATCAGGAAAAATGAGCCGCAGCAAAGGGAGTGCATTCCGACTTGACCGGTGTTAGGAATGCCTTTTAAGAGACACGGGAGCTATGGCAGGTTCTTGAGCAAAGTGAAGTAGCAGCGACAGAGGGAGGAAGTCAGACCTCACAGGAGGCCCGTGGAAAGCATAAGGAGGTGCAGGTGAGGACCTGCAGGTGAGGCCTCAACTGGAAGCCTGTGGGCCAATTTCAAGTCTCGGACACTGGCCTGGGTTCCTCCCGCCTGCGCCCTGTGTTTGAGATCTGAGCCCCGAATGAGCAGGCGCCGAGGTTGCGAAGAGCCCAGCTTAGCTACGTGACAGGGGCCACACGTCTCTGGGTTCAGACCCCCTATGAGCCTTAGAGTTTTTGGGTTACACTCTGCACCCTAACTTGGCCTCGAATGGGATAGCACGTGCCTAGAGAGGGCAAACCACTCCGAGGTCACACAGCACCAGTTCCAAGAGTCCCCCCTCCTCCCTCCATAACGTGCACTCAACGAGAAGGCCACCATTGCTTTTATTTGCTGCTTTGGGTGGAGGAAAAGCATGAGCGCCACGTGTGTAGGACGCTTCTCCATCGCGAGCTCTGGGGAAAGGCGAGGTTTTTCATTGGCCAGAACCCAGCGGACGAGCCCGTTGGCCGGAACTCTGGTTGGAATAGGAGCTCCGAGCAGGGTTGGCAGGGCCCCTGGTGACCAAGCCCTTGCAGGCCGGCCTCCGGGGGCCAGGGGCGCGTCTCCCGCGGGCCGGGCCTCCCTTCCCTTCGGCGGGGGCTCCTGCGGGCGGCGGCGGGCGGGCTGGGCGCCTACTTCTGGGCGGGGATCATGTCGTCGATGGACTGGCCCTTTTCCAGCTTCTTCTCCATCTCCACCATGAGCTTCACGCCGTCCACCACCAGCTGCACCTGCTCTACCTCGGACGAGCCCAGCCGGTCGGCGTTGGACACGTCGAACACTGAGCCCACGGCAGCTGTGTCCACGCCGCCTGCGGGGGCAGAAAGCGGGGCCTGAAGGGCGAGCGGAGGTGCCCAGCGCGCCCCGGGCGCCGCCCCCGCGACAGCCGCCCTACGGAGGGTTCCAGACGCGCAGAGCCTCCTAAATGGCTGTCTAAGGGGGCCCACACCTCCGGCTTCCGTCACCCCCGCCCCTACTCTGCAGCAAGAAAATGGAGCACGGTGGGCAGGTGCGCTCTGCAGCGGGGCCGCTGGGGTCCAGTCCCGGCCATCCGGCCCTTTACTCGGGAAACCGAAGCCGCTAGGGGGCGGGGACGGACGCCGCGCGCGTTCTGTAACCATGGTGACATGCCGACGCCTGTGAGGTAAGCATTTGCCGGGGAAGAAACTGAGGCTCGGGGGCACCCCACCTCCCCACCGGCCCCCGGAACAGGCCCGCCCCCGACGGCGCACCTGTGCCCCGCTTCTGCAGGCGCAGGCGGCTGAGGATCTCCTCGAACTTGGGGTGCTTGCTCAGGTGCGCCAGCTTCACGTGCACGCCGCCGCGCAGCCCGGTGCCCAGGTTGGAGGGGCAGGTGAGCACGTAGCCCAGGTGCTCGTTCCACATGAAGGGGTGGCCGGCCTTCTTGAAGATCTCCTCGATCTGAGGCCGGTGAGAGGGCCGGGGGTCAGCGCCGGCGGGCGCCCCCAAACGCCCCACACCCGGACGGAGTGGGAGGGGACAGGACTTGAGGACGGGCGCGGGGGCCGGGTGCTGAGGGGGCGCAGCTGGGGAACCCTGAGAGGTGAGGACCGAGGGCTCGATTCTGAAGGGCGGGGCTTGCGTGGGGAGGGGGGTAGGGCCTGGGGGTTCCCCCGGAGGCGAGGCCTTCGCCATGGGGCGGAGTTCGGGCCTATAGGGAGGAGCCGGCTGCCGGGGGGCGTGACCTTGGAAAGGGTCGGGAGGAGGGGGCGCTGGGGGCTGGTGTTTGGGGTGCAGGGGCGGGTTCCGAGGGGCGGGGCCTCGCCACGAGGGCGGGGCGTCCCGGGTGCGGTCGGAAGTCGGCGGCCAGGGGCGGCACCCACCTTCTGCAGCCCCACGCAGAAGCGGCGGAACACCTCCTTCATGTTGCCCCCCTTCTCCATGGAGATGACTCGGAGGTGGTCCTCCTCGTTCACCCACACCAGGAAGCTCTTGTTGTCATTGTGCCTACGGCGGGGCGCAGCGGGGCCGCGGAGTCAGCTCCGGGGGACCCCGCTTCCCGCCCTCTCCAGACGCGCACCCACCGCCAGAGGGCGGCGTGCCGAGGGGCAGGAGCGGGTGGCATCCTGCGCCTGCGGACTAGCGCCCCCGCCCTGCGAAAGCTCACTTCCCGGGAACCAGGACTCGCAGGCCTGAGGTCTGTGGACAGCATCCACGGACAGACTCGTAGAAGCTCAGCCTCCGAAGCCCGGAGTCCAGAGGGATGAATATTGGAAACCCTACGTCTGGCCTCGGGGCCAAAGACTCTTCCTAGCACACGGTGGCGTCTCGGCACCATTTCCATCCGCGTCTGGAAATGTTTGAAACCAGGGAATCACAGAATCTGAACGGGGTGGAACCTTAGAACCTGAAATCCTTGAACATCTTGCACCCTTAGAATCGTCCTATCTGTGAATCGAGGCCCTACGCTCGCGGCTCTCCTTCCGTTTGGACCGCAGGTTCCCCAAACCTTTCTCAACCTTTGACTCTCAGAATCGGGGATTCAGAGATGTATAGAAAGCCTCACTCTCAACAGCGGTTAGTAACAAGGATCCTACCAGCCCTCGCAGTTTTGGCTCCGTGGATGGAGCGTTGGCCTAGGGGCGAAAGGTCCCGGGTTCGAGTCCCATCAGGGGCACATACCTGTGGCAGGCCCAGGTCAGGGCACGTGCAGGAGGCAACCAATCGATGTGTTTCTCTCACATCGATGTTTCTCTCCGCCTTTCCCTCTCTCTTCCACTCTCCCTAAAAAATCAACGGGAAACTATCCGCCCGTGAAAATTCACAAAAAACAAACAAACAAAAAAGGATCATACTAACGGCCAAGGTGGTCTGAGCACTTGCTAGGGGGCAGGCCCTGTTTCTACACTTTACATACATGATCTCTCACCCTAAGAACCCCCATGGCTATGAAGTAGTGTGACCTCTGTTCTATAGATGGGAACCTGGGGGGGGGGGGGACATTCAGTGATGGGCCCAGGGTCACCCAGCTGGTCCGTGGCAGCGCTGGGATTTGAACCCAGAGCCTCATTCAAGTCTAAGGTCCCAGCTGCCACGTCTCTGGTCCAAGTTTTCCAAAATGGGACAGAGACCGCAGGGCTGGCAAGGAGGCGCCCGAGGTCATTTTCTGGTTCCAGACTTCGGTGGAGGAATGAGGAGGGTCATGGGGGGACTAGAGGAGGCTGGAGGGAGAGCAGAGCTTGGGACAGGGGGTCTCACCAGATGCCACGGGCATCGGGCCAGTCGCGGGCCATGCCCGAAGCCAGCAGCAGGGGGGACACGGGCTTGTCAAACAGGAAGTGGTCGTCGATGAGCTGCTGCTGCTCCTGCTCCGTCATGCTCTTCAGAGGGTAGTATTTCCCCTTGAACTCGCCCGTCAGGCTGTTGAGGGCTGAGAGGCACAAGGAGGAGTGGTCAGCAGCCTGTCCCTCTGGAGCGGGGTGTGAAGGCCCCGGGGACCCCACACTGCTGCCCCGAACGGGCTTGGGCCTTGGCCCCACGTATGTCCCAAAGGTGCCTAAATACCACGACTAACCCCAAATTCATGACCCCCCAAACGTGCTCCTCCCCTGTCTGCCAGGCCACAGCGTGTGCTCAAGCAGAAACCGTGATTCTCCCT
>PVJC01021455.1:0-28209 GCA_004026665.1 Murina feae
GTAAACCAGTCCTGATTTAAAAGCCGGCAGTATCTCTCTCAGGAGTCTTCTGTCTTATCCAGCTGCAGGCTGTCTCCCAGCTCGATCTCCACTGCCAATTTGGGCTGGAAACTACTCGTTTCAGCTGCTTTCCCTATCTGCTCTGGGACAAGGCACTGTATACATCTGCCTAAACCACCGCCATTTTTAATCCTCCAAGAGAACTTTTTCTAGACTCAAACTTGTGCAGAAATTCCCTAAGGAAAGGAATACTGTATCTTGAGAGAGAAAAAATATGCAACATATGAGATATTTACATACAAGCAAATCCCATTCATCATTACATTTGTTAGCACCTATTATGTGCCGAGAGCGATGGCATGGGATGGTGAGGCACTGTCTTTAGGCAGGTGTGTGAAGTATAAATGTTTAATTCAATGTTGAAGAGAAATTCATAGGTGCAAGATAAAAAAGTCACAGATAAGTAAAAACATCAAGTATCTTTCCACTTGATTTATTCAGTACAGAAATAACAAAATCATAGCTTTTGCAAAGTTGTTTTACTTGTGCTTTTGTGTATTTCAGTTGTGTGGGCTGACTGGGCTGAGCGACCAAGCTAACTTGTGCTTGCCCCACTAGCCTCCACTGACAGCTGGGAGCCCTGGGAGCCTCTTATCCATTTGGAGGAATAGCCATTGTGATGTGGCCATTTAAAAGCAGCAGCGACACCCGAGTGCGTCCTCACGTCAGCCCTCCTGGGACTGTGGGGTGCTGATGGCATGTCAGTGTGGGTCCCTCGACTCCATCATCGGTCCTACTGTGGCAGGGGTGCCGGGTGAGCAGGCTTCCCTGTGTATATATGGGAAATCTCTAATGTGAGCCTAAAACTGCTCTAAAATAACCAAAATCTGTTAATGAAAAAAACAAGGAAGTGAGCTGCAGGGAAGGGCAGGAGGTAAGTCTGGCTCCCGCTTTGTTTATAGTTGGCAGTGCCCACCAAGTGCATTAAGCCCACTGCTGTGTCCCACACAGGGCGGGGGGTGGGGAGAGGGTGGGCACCATGCGTTCCCTCATTAAATCCCACATTTCAGGGGACAGAGCTGCTTGTCCTGGTGGCTGCTGGGCTCCAGGAAGGGGCTTAACTACTACAACCTTCCCACACTCAGACCACAGGCACTGGAAGCCTCGGGAGCCCCATGCTCACCCTAGGAAGCACTAGCTGCCCTTGTCAAATGGCTGGTGACCTACCAAGAAACAGTGGCTGCTCAGAGGAGGACACTAATCCTGGGTGAGTGGAAGCGGCCTGACCTGTGAGCTCACGCTGTTCCCGCCCACAGAGCTCTGGCACAGAGTCAGCGCATCTGCACACAACCTGGATTGGGGTGGGGGTGAGGGGAGGTGGGGAGGAGGTGGGGGGGGCGTTGCTGGAAGTGCCTATGATCTGGTGCATCGCACCATCTCAACAACAGGGCTGGGCCACGGCTCAGTCAGGGCACATGCCTAGGTTGTGGGCTTGATACCCGGTGGGGCGTACAGGAGGCAGCTGATCAATGATTCTCTCCATCATTGATGTTTCTTTCTCTCCCTACCTCTCCCTTCCCCTCTGAAATCAATAAAAATAATAAATAAATAAAAAATAATAACCACAACAAAAAAGGCAGCACTGAAGGACTCGGAGACCAGCACACCACATACCTGCAGGTCTCGGATGTCGAAAGGCTCCTCGAAGATGTAGGCGGCGTCCGCACCAGCCGACAGGGCCCCCATGTTAGCCAGGTAGCCGCAGTAGCCACCCATGGTCTCGATGATGAACACGCGGCGCTTAGTGCCGCTGGCAGACTGCTTGATGCGGTCGCACGTCTGGACACAGAGAAGGACGGGTCATTCCAACACGTGGCCGGCTAGCGCTGGGACGGGAGCAGCCAACAGCCCGGCAGGTCCTGAGTCTGCCACATAGAGGCAGAGATGGCTGGCCTCGGTCTTGACCCTAGTCACTAGGACATTCTATTTGCTTTTCTTCTAAAAGGCTCCCCAAGCCCGGCTGGTGTGGTTCAGTGGTTGGGTTGACCCATGAACCAAAAGGTCGCTGGTTCAATTCCCAGTCAGAGCACATGCCCAGATTGCAGACTTGATCCCCGGGAGGAGACACGGAGGAGGCAGCCGAACGATGATGTTTCTCTCTCATCAATATTCTTCTCTATGTCCCTCTCTCTTCCTCTCTCTTTAAAAATTAATTTTAAAAAATAAAATAAATAGAAGACCTTTGGGTTTGATCACCCTCAACCTACGCCAGGGCACCTCTACTGAGGTGGATGGTGGCTCCTAGACAAAGGCCCCAGGAATCCTCCAGGCACACGGATGGCAGGTCGCCTAAGGAAAGGTCAGCCATCACCCTCTTCAACCCACATGCTGCTGCCAGCTGCTGTCCTCTCTTCGCAAGCCCACCAAGCCTCTAAGCAGTCCTGTCTATGAAACGCTCTAGTGCAACCCTTGCCTTCCCCAGCATTGGGTCACATCACCTTCTTCCTCGAGTATTTCAAAGCCTTCCTAAGGACCCCCCAGGGCAGCCACTCCAGTGCTGTCCTGCTCGGGCCCTCACACACTCTGCCTGTGTTGGGCTGGATAATGGCTCCCAGGTATGCAGAGGGAGGGCTGACCGGGGACAGGTCAGGCCACACTGAAGCAAGATGCTGTCTGCAGGCCTTGCAAATGAGAAGGGATCACAGGCCAAGCACGCAACCAGGGCAGCTCTAGGACCCAGAAGAGCAGAACAGGTTCTCCCAGAGCCAACGGAGGGTGCACACCTGCCAACACCTTGGCCTCAGCCCATTGAAATCCTCTCGGTCGGTCATCTGGCAGCAAAGGAGCCGGTGGTCCCTTCCTGCCTCAGCGTGACCCAGACGTGAGTGTCATCCCTCAGGAAAACCGCCTGACCACCAGGACGAGACAGCTCCCAGGCAGGGCTTCCCTGACACTTGTGTCTTTCTTCACAAACACCGCCTCAGCCCACCTCCTGCAACCTCTTGTATAATCATTTGACCTGGCATGTCTCCCGCACTGGTCACAGGCTGGGCTCACGTGCCTGGGACACAATTGAGTCTCCGTCAATATCTGGCAGTGACTAGGGTGAAAGCATCCCACCCCATCCATCAGCCAGTGAAGGCTGTGGCACGGACTCCTGGGGCTAAAGCATCCTGCATCTCCAGGGAAATCACAAGGGGGCTGGGGAGTGGTGGGCCCGAGACCAGGTGTCACGAATCTTTGGGGGCAAGAAGAGGAGGTCTGCACACAAAAGTACATCGACTCGGACATTTTCATGTGAATCCTTTGCGTCACCTGTGAGAACATTCTGATTTCCACACACGGGGCTAGTTGCTGTCACTCCTAACTAGGCTGTCAGTTTCTTGGGTGGACCCTTACGTTCCCCTAATAATTAATTACAATACTTAATTATTCCAGATGCAGCACATGCTTTGGAATCTCTAGGAGCTGTGATGGGAGGAAGAGAGAGCACCAATGAAGGCAATTCTTGTCTGACGCAGGCGGGGGATGGACCAGACAGGCCCCTGAAGGCCCTCTGCAGGGCCAGGGCCGGGGCAGAACCCGAGGGTGCTCGTGTGGTGCTTGCCTGCGCTCTGAGGCAGCACCCAGCACTTACACTGCCCTGCACAGTCTGTCTCAGGAGAATCCCGGGGGCTGGGATGGAACAGGGCTGCACACATGGGTGGATGCCCTGGTTCCCCCTGAGTTTTAGAGTCGTGGGTCCCCCGGCAGGCCTCTTAAGGTGGAGATCCTTGTCACCAATGCGGAGAGCAAGTTGCAGCCACTGATGGCAGAAGAACATGCCCACAAAGCCGCTCCCCTGTGAGGCCAGTAAGAACACGTGCATCTCTGCACCAACCCCGCAAAGGTCAGGGGCCCTAGTGGCCCCGGCCATGAGCCAAGACCCTGCTCTCTGTGAGCACACGTGTCAGCAGTGGCCGCGGGCCGGCACCCACCGCTGCTGCTTGCAGCTTAGGCGCCCTGTTCCTAACTCCTCCCTCTGCATCGGCTTGGTTGTGTCTGAGGGTCCAAATTCCTTTCTTCTAAAAATAGTTTGGTATTTCAGCCAGTCTCAATCAGTTACTAAAAGCAGTCTGAAAGTGAAGGGGTGGCATGTGGTGGGGAGGGCCTGGCTCTGGGTGAGGGGAAGGAATCAGGGAGGGCAGATGCCCCCGCCTGGCCTGGACGCCCCACCAGCTCCACCAGCCTCTGATGAACCTTGACCCCCTCCAGTGGCTGACAGACGATTTTCCGAGGGAAATCTTTGGGTCCTGTCCCACTGGAGGAAAAACCCCGCGTGACAGTTCCAATGCTGCCAACGTCGCGCCACACTGGATTATAAAAATGCAAGTCGAATGTGAAAGGATAAAGTGGCACTTGGAATGGTGCAAGATAGAAAAGACTGTGGATTTGTCAGTCCTGTCCCATTAATGGGCTAGGAGGTGGCCTCCCATTACTTGGGCTCTGAGGAGGAGGTGTGTAGGCTGGACTTGGGGTCCAGACCAGGCTGGCCAGGGCCAGGAGGGTTCCCCCCGCAAAGCGCAGACCAGTGGCGAAGCTGGGTGACATACAGGTGCAGCTGAGGGCAGAAGTGGGAAGGCAGCGGGAGATGCCAATGGTGCCCGCAGAGGCGTGAAGGGGGCACCTGAAGCCACCAGCACCCAGTGCCTTCTCCAAGGGTGGCCGGTGACTGCTCTAAGGGTCTATGAGAGAATTTTACCTGAAAGCAGGAACTGCAAGGCCCATTGGAGCCTCCGGCTTGGAACCGAGGCCATCCCCCTGCTGCAGGCTGAGGGCAAACCTACCTCCTGCCACAGCTTTGAGAGAAAATGAGCAAGAAGCTCAGACATGCCCATCAGTTTGAGTAAGAAACTCCGGGGAGTGGGCCTAATGCCAGCCCTTCCTGGCCTCTCCCTGCATCCTCATTCGGCCTCAGAGGGGCTGTGTTACTCTGAGCGGGGCCCTGACACAGAGTCAGGGCTTTCATGAGACATAACGGTCTGAAGGAGGTGTCGGTGCCACTGCCAGGCGGTCACCGTCACGGCCCCGCCTGGCCGCTTTCCTCTCCCTGTGCGGGGAGGGCCACACCCGCGGCAGAGGCCTTGTGCCCACTCACCAGCCATGCACATCTGACAATGACCAGAGCCTGACACTGAGTGGGCACCGGGTGGGTTGGAGCTTGGGAAGGGGCATCATTCCAGGGACGGAACAGGGGTGCCAGAGCATCTACGGGGATGAAGGTGGGCACTCCGAGGTGGAGAAGCTGGGAAAACCCCTCTGCCATGGAGGGTGTGACATAACCTCCCACTAATGGAATAAAAGGGAGTGATAATAAAGGTGGCTCATGCCTCCTGGAGGCTGGCCAGGTTTCCCTTCTCAGGGTCCACTTGAGTTCATCCGGGCGGCAGTGCTCCCGGGGAGGAGGGCCATCCGGGCAGCAGCCCCAGGGGAGTCCTTACCTCCACCAGAGCATTCAGGGCAGTGTCACAGCCCATGCTCAGGTCTGTGCCGGGGACATTGTTGCTGATAGTGGCAGGCAGCATGCAAATGGGGATGCAGAACTCCTGGTAGCTGTCCCGTGCCTGCGCGAACGTGATTGAGCCCTGGAAAGCCTGAAGCAGCAGGGAGGGGGTCAGCAGGCGGCGGGCGCCTCACCTGCCATGCGCAGGCGGGCGAGCTCCCCGTGCGTGTCAGTGGGGAGAGAACTGTGACCCGTGCTGTGCGGGCGCAGGGCAACCTGACGGGCCGGGCACAGGCCTCAGCATGGGGACCACCTGTGCAGGCGGTATGGGGTGCTGGCCTTGGCAGGGTGCTCACTACCCAGCACAGACGCAAGCAGGAGGCAGCAAAGCAGGGCCGAAGACGCATTGGGGTTAGTGGTGGGTGAACAGCTGGCCTTTCTAGGCATCTCCAAGGGGAGGCAAACCAATTAGGGCCTGGCCAGTCTGGGGACTTCCCACAGGGAGTGGGTGGGGCCCTGCCTGTCAGGACTCTGCAAATGACCCTCGCCAGTGGGTGGCCACCACGTGGCCATGTCCTGGGCAGGGGGAGCCGCCCCCGCATGGCCCTGTGCAGGGCTTACACAAGCAGCACGGAGGAGCCCGAGCCCCAAGTTGCTCTGGGATGCCGAGGAGAAATTGTTTGGCTCTGATGTCAAAGAAGCCAGCTGTTCCCGGGGATATGCAGAGATGTGGATCACCTGCCTCCGGTGTTAGACAAAGCAGTTCATTACTACATAGGTCCACTGTCTACCATCCCTGCACCCACAGAGCTCCAACACAGCCGCGTTTGGTGGACATTGGTGGGTCAACAGCCCCTTGTGCGGCCGCTGTTTATCCACCCCCCCCACCCCCCCCCCACCCCCGTGCGGCCAGTGCACACTGCAGGAACGCCACGTGGGAGGCAGGCGGGGACCCCGCTGTCCCATGGTTCTCTGAAACGAGTCAGGTTCAAGGGCACCTGTGGCCTGGGAGTGAGTGGATGGTGGGCCGGTGGCGGGTTAGTCCAGGGAGCCAAGAGGAAGATGAGGGGTCACTCACCTGCCTGACAGCTCCTCTGTCATCACCCCCTCCTCCCTGTTCTGCCTCAGGGAAGACATGTGACAATGGCATGAAGTGACCCCGGACACTGGAGCTGTCTACTCCGAGAAAAGAGACTAGATGGATTTATAGGGAAACGAGCCTGGTTTCTGATCTCTTCCCTCACAATTCCGGGCTGTCAGTAGGGCTGTGACTGCGGCTGCCTCCGCGGCCTGCGTGGCTGCACAGAGCTCAGCACACGGCACTGTGTTCTGGCTGAACAGTGTCTGGCTCTGGGGGTGGACAGCCCATTGGAAAGCCCGAAGCCACAGCTCTGGCCTGGACACCTGGCCCCTTTCTGACGGGTAAGTGCGCTGAGAGCACGTTCCTGAAACGCATTTGTGAGCTAAGTGCTGGCAAGAGAGAATGGCTGTGAGGACGATGATTCAATATGCAGAGACGCAACAGCTGATAACCTGAGGCTCTGGGTTTCTCACCTTGAGCACCTTTGGCACTCTGGGCCTGAATCCAAACCTCCTGAGAAGGATTCAACCTCATTTTGGCTTTAACAAACAGAGCTCTGGAGGAAACAGCAGTTTCTACACACTGTGCCCATACCTTGGTTCGTGCAGCCCAAGGGCACCCTGAACCGGCCTATGAGGGGGGTGTCCTGACTTCCCATCGTCCCAAATCACCAACCAGAACCAGAACTGTGGCACCACCGAGACCACTTGGCTCACCTGGCAAAGGTGGCCTGGCCCGTCACCAAGGCCGGGGATTGAGCCTACAACCTAGATATGTGCCCATGATTGGAATTGATACCGTGACCCTTCAGTCCACGGACTGACACTCTATCCTCTGAGCCAAATTGGCTATGGCTAGTTTCCACATTTTCAACAACATACATGTAAGTATTACTTTTTCATAATCTGGGGGTGGTGGGATGGGGGGGGGAATTCTTTGTAGCAGAGGAGCCTGGAACTACAAAGCCAGAGAGTCCTGTGTGGTGCCTAAAGTGGGTATCAAATACCACAAGGAATAGAGGCCAGCCTTGGCAGGACCCGCAGAGATGCTGGTCAAACCCCGCCCACCCCCACCCCCCACCCCTCACACCACAACACCCCCGACCACCAGGGTTCTGATTAGGTTAACAGTTAGGAAAAATTAATTCTAGTTGCTTCAACTACACGCTCAGCATAATCAGATTCAAAATCCAACAAAAGCAGAAAAAAGAGCGCTACAAGCAAAGGGGGAGTTCATGTGGGGACAGACAGGACCTTGCGATTCACAGCTGGGAGATCCGTGAGGAGAGGACTAGTCGAGCAGGGGAAGCAGCAGGGAGTCACAGGCAGCAGGAGCAGGACCAGCAAGCAGTTAGGGGCGCACACGGTATGGGCCTCCAGCGCGGGGACACGGCGACACAGGGTGGGGCTTTTTAGTAAAAAGATGGCAGGAAGTTTAGAAGCTCTCAAAAAAGCAGTAAGCATTACTTACCAGTGAATTTTATTTTAAAAGCATTTCTTTTTATTTACCAGTACTAGAAACAAAATGGATGCCATGGGGTTAAGGGGGGAAAAATCTTAGAAAATAATTCATAAGAGCTAGGTCTCAGAAGAAAAACTAAACTTTAGAATTTACTGAAAAAATGTAGGTACTGAATTTAAAAAAAAAAAAAGCTTTCTATGTTAGATGCTGATCTGCAAACTCACATGGGATTTCCCAAGTGTGAGTTGCAAATACAATAATAAGGATACATTTCTACGTTATTGACATTTAACAAAACAAAACAAATAAACAAAAACAAAAAATCTTAAATAGCACCAATATTCTGTAGGGGTAGTTTAACATCACCAGTCTCCGATGCGGAGAATGATGCTAAGGGGCTCAGGTAAAAGAATAATGAACGCCAAAGAGAGGTTCAGGTCAATGAATAAAATTACAAAGTATTTCGCTCAGGTTCTGTCCTCAAACATCAAAGCCATTGGACCCAGACTCATCACAGCAAGGTGACAGAGGCTGGAAGTAAACGGGGCTCAGCCAAAAAACTCCACAAAACTAATTGGAAGGAAGGTCCAAGTCACAAAGCACTGCAGCCGAGTGCCGGAGCCGCCATGCTGTCACGCAGGGACCCGGTGCTGGCGCTGCACGGGGAAAGACGCGGTTCAGAGCTTCAGCAGCTGGATCAGAAAGGGTCAGATTTAAAAAAAATACTTTTCTGGAAACAAATGAACGCCCCTGACATGGATCACGTCTCTAGTGCACCGGTAGATAAAAACAGGCCAGGCGCCCTCGGTTAGTGCCCTCTGCGAGGGCCCACGGCACCTGCTTTGCTGCCACACAGACTTACGTCAGTGATGGTGTTCAGAGCAGTGTCGGCTCCGATGCTGAAATCAGACCCTGGCACGTTGTTGGACACGGTGGCGGGAACCATGACCATGGGGACACAGAACTCTTCGTGCTTCCCCCGGGCGGCTGACAGTTCCAGCAGCCCCAGGTAGCCCTGTGGGACAAGCGTGCACAGTTGGGGGGCGGGGAGAAGTGGGGCACCAATAGGACCACTAGGAAGTCAACGTGGAAACACATGAAGGCCACAACAGGGACAAGCAGTTCTTTAAGCACAAAGGGGCCCAGGGGATGTCGTCATGTAGTTGAGACTCTTGCATTTTCTTGAAAGGAAACCATAAGGTTATCACGGGATTGATCTTGGTTGAATAGAAAAAAAAAAATGCCAACTGTCAAGGCTCAGTGGTTGAGCGTCAACCTGTGAACCAGGAGGTCACTGTTCAACTCTCAGTCAGGGCACATGCCCGGGTGGGGTGTGCAGGAGGCAGCCAATCAATGATACTCTCTTATCGTATCTCCCCTCCTCTCTAAAATCAATAAAAATGTATTTTTTTAAAAAGAAAAAAAAATTAAGGCCTACAGTCCAATATGGGATAAAACAAATGAGCTGGCCACATAACCCACTTCCTCTCTGAATGGCCATGGACTGCAGCCTCAGGGGAGAGATTCATTCCTGTCGACCTGGAAGACACCAGAACTCACAGGACAGATGGGCCCGTCCCAGAGTCAGGGTCGCCTCCTGCTGGGTGAGTCTCACCACCTGCTATGTGCTGCCTCACAGTTGTCCAGTGGCAGTTGAGCCTGGGGCGCTATGACCCCAGTTGGTGGGGAGCTTGGTGGAGCCAGCACGGGACACCACTCAAGCCTATGGCATGGAAGAGCCAATCGGGAACGGTGCCGGGACGTACCTCAAACCCACCGATGATGAGTAGTGCGTTGATGCTGTGAGCGCGCATCTGTGCAGCAATGTCTTCCAAGTACTTCCCAGGGAGGATCCTGAAAATAGATCAGGAGAGATGAGGCCAGACAGGCTCACAAGGTGGACCAAGCACCGCCAGCACCCTGATGGCCGCCTGCCCCAGCTCCATGTGGCGCTGGGAGGCATCTGCAGTGGGAGCCGGCTCCCTCCTCCCTGTGACTCGGTGTGGGGAGGGCAACTGCATGGGGGAGCAACCCATGGCAGGGGTGGCCAGGGAGCAAGTCCCTAAGGAGTGTATTTTCAGAAGAAAACAGGGAGAAGCTTCCCAGCTATCCAGTAGCTTCACATCAGAAGAATTCTGCAGCCTCATGAGAAAAAAAAAACAATAACAAAAACCCGAATACTTAGCAAATATTCACAACAAATTTCATTTAAAAGGCAACTTCCAGTTTTATACTTTGTCCAACCTCATCTCCTTTAAAGTCACACCCACTCATATTTGCTCTCCTGTTTATCACCTGTTTCACACACAGCCCCGTCAGACAAATGATAGACTCTTCCCAAGAGCCCCCAACACCGGCCCAGCCGTTGCATTTTGCAGCCCGGAGGACACCGTGCCGGTGCTGTTGGCAGACTAAGAAGAAGCTGCAGGGCAAACATATCCAGGCCTGGGCAGTCAGGGCACCCAGCAGGCGTGCATCACGGCAAGGGTCCCACCACCGTCTGAGATAAAGCTCAGGAAGCATCATCAGGAGGGGTTGCGAGTTCACCCAGAGCTTTGCCAGGCCGGTACATAAAGCAAACGGTGCCTGGTTAAAATGCATATGCTACCAGCAGCGATGGTGAGAAAAGGAGGCTTACTGATTCAGGGCATGTTGGGACTGGTCTCTAGTGTGGGTGCCACTCAGCTCTGTGCCTGGGCACTAAGCCACTTCCACCTGCTCTGACCCTGGTCTTCACACATGGTCCCTGCAGCTCAGCGATGTCCCTCATCATCACCTGCACTGAGGTGGATTCCTGCCGGCCACTGGCTTCTGCTCCCCGGGCCCAGGAGAGACTTGGGAGCACATGTTCTCTTCGTGAGGGCAGGTCTCAGCCCCAGCCCTAACCGCTGGGCCTCCTGGGTGGGGCCAGGCTGTGGAGCCTTCCCAGCATGGGCCCCAGCTCGTCCTCTAGAATGGGGCCCTTTCTTCCTCCTAAAAGTAGGTCTGAGTGAAGGAGAGAAATTACCGTTTTGTCCCAAGAATGGAGCCGCCTTGTCCGGTCCAGCCTCCGACATCCGACCAGCCGATTTCTTTGATCTAAGATGCAAACAGGGAGAGATGGCTCAAGTGAGGAAGGAAGGGGATTAGAAGTGTCACAGACAGCGCAGAGGAGCAAGCTGCCTGTCTGTAAGGGTCCATGGTGATGCCGAGGGAGTCACACAGAGCCATCGGCTACAGCAGCCCTCCTGCCCATGGGACAGCCCTGCAGCTTAGTTTCCATCAATAGACTAGATTGACACTTTAGTTGGCCAAATTCTACCATTGGGAAGTAAAGGAAAAATTAATTGTGTTTTTTTAATTGACATAAATTTTTTAAAAAGCTTCTTGAATGAAAGAATTAAAAAACCTGGAAGGAGCCCTAACCAGTTGGCTCAGTGGATAGAGCATCGGCCTGCAGACTGAAGGGTCACAGGTTTGATTCCGGTCAAGGGCATGTACCTTGATTGCAGGCACATCCCCAGTAGGGAGTGTGCAGGAGGCAGCTGATCGATGTTTCTCTCTCATCGATGTTTCTAACTCTCTATCCCTCTCCCTTCCCCTCTGCAAAAAAAAAAAAAAAAAAAAAAAAAAAAAAAATCAATAAAATATTAGAAAAAACCCCAGAAGAATAGACAATGCTGGGTGTGTGCACCCTCCCTCAGCATGGCCATCTCATGTGCTGGGTCTCTCCCCTCTGCTCTCGACAGCAAAGCCCTTTCCTTTCACACCTTCTCTATGCCATCACTTTAAGCACCACCTGTGTTCCCGTGTCCCCAACACGCATCTTTAGCCTGAGCCTCTTGAAGACCCGGATCATGACCTCTGTCTGCTCACTGGACACCTCCCAGGGATGCCCAGCAGGCACACATTGGACATCTTGGCATCGTGGCGCCTCTTACATTTCCTCGAGTCCATCAGCTGCAACTCAGGCGAGAAACAGGTTCATTCTCACCTCCTTTTTTCACCCCTGTGCATATTTAGGGACCAAATTCTACTGGCTCTGCCTTCAAAATCCTCCCAAGACCCTAGAAGACGTCTCATCGACACCACTGTGGCTGGACTAGACCACGCCCCCCACACGTCCTGCCTGGGTTACGGCGGAAGCCTCCCAACTAGTTTCCTGATCCCCCACTTCAGCCCCTCACAGTCTGTACGTGCCAGGCCCCTGCTCAAAGCCTGTCTTCTCAGAATAAAAGCCAAACTTTTTACAGTTCCTACGAAGGACCTGGCCATCTCCTCCCCACTCCACCCCTCCCCAACCTGCTCTCCTGCTGCATCCCACGAGCCCCTCCCACCTCTGAGCCCCTCAGGTCTTGCACTGTCTTGCCTGCCTGGGACAGCACCTGCTCAGCCCTTCATCTGAGACCCCTCCCAGCTGCAGACACGCCCACCCCAGCCCAGGGCTCACCCAGCCCTCTGTGTTGCCCCTCTAGCCCTGGTCACCTCCTCACCTGCTCTACACTTACACAGTCTATTTTCACTTACCTTCACCTCCCTCCCTAAGAGGAAAGCTCCACAGAAGCAGTGGTTTTGTCTGCTTTCTTCACAAATTTAATTCCACAGCATGAGAACTTGTGGACAGGACACACCGTATTGAGAGCATAACCGCGGTCAAGTTACTGTCTCTGTCCAGTTTTCCCACAAGGAAATGGGGACAATGTCTCAGATTTACTGTGAGACCTACACCAGTGAGCACATGTCAGTCTCACAGGAGTACAAAGACTCTTCCTTAGGATGGGATCCGAGAGCAGAAGTTCTCCTTAAAAAGCAGGTACTGTGCCCTGGCTGCTGTGGCTCCGTTGGTTGAGTGCCATCCTGTGCACCGAAAGGTTGTGGGTTTGACCCCTGGTCAGGGCAGGTGTGGGAGGCAGCTGACTGATGTTTCTCTCCCTCTCCCTCTCCCTCTCCCTCTCCCTCTCCCTTCCGCTCTCTAAAATCAATAAAATCATATTTAAACACACACACACACAGTTGTCGTGCTCCTGGTGGGGCCTGAAGTCCCCCACTTCCCCATGACTTTCCCATCGAGGACATCCTCCACTGGGCACCTTCCGGAGGGACCCACCTGGCCTTTGGCAAAGCCCTCGAAGCCATCATAGATGGCAAACATCTTGTGTCCTTCTGAGATGCCAACCCGCACAGCTGAGCGCACAGCCGCGTTCATCCCGGCAGCCGGTGCGCCCACGTTGATGATGGCCACGTTGAAGCCACTCTGTAAGACAGGGGGTATGTGGCACCTGTCACAGCTGTGTCACTAGCTCCATGCACCCCTGGGAGGGGGCCCTGCCAAACACCAGGTGTGCAGGGAGACTGTGGCATGGTCCAAGGCAGGGCGGTGGCAGAGGAACCGGGTCAGCGGGAACCATCAGGAACACATCTGGGAGCCGACAGGCAGTCATCACCCACCTTGGTGATCTGGGAGTCTGGCTTCTTGATGGCCAGCTGCTTGTAGATGTTGAGGTTGCCCTCAAAGCTCCTAGAAGAGAATGACTCTGTTGAAACAAATTTAGAAGGTGCAGGGAAGTAGGGTGCAGAGAACAGTGGTGTGGGGAGCAGGCAGTCTGCAAATGCTGTCCTGTCCCTCGGAGGCAGGGGCCTACTGGTACTGGGTTCCTGTTGCCCTCAGGGGGACACCGTATGGGGGCATATATATCGTATAACTGGGCTAAGGGACAAAGGCGTCCAGTGCTTCTCAGGTTTCTTTGCCACTTGCTACTTCCTATCTTAATCTCATTATATTCGGATGACCCCCTGCCCAAAATAAACAAAGAAATAAACCTTTTCCCCCTAACTATTCACCCAGGCCCTCAACCTGCAGCAATGGCGCCTGCACGCCATCTTCACCCTGCCTTCTCACAGGGGGACCCGCAGGGCCTTCTGAACTAATAACCCACAGGCCTTCTGAATGGATAACTGCCTGGGCCTAAGGGAGGGCCAGGCCAACAGCACGCGTTCCAGGACAGAGTCCCCCTCAGAGTCACCTTCCTCGGAGCTGCACGGCATCCTTGAACCTCCTCTCATCCATCGCCTTCTGGACGCCCTGGGTCTTTAAAGAGATGAAAGAGGAAGACAGCAGGGTCAGGACTCGGTGCAGCCTGTTGCCCAGCTCGGTGACTCCACCTCGTCCCCCTCACGTCCTGCCTCTGTGGGATAGCAGCCTAGGGTGGATCCACAGTGGACCGCAGGTGGCCTGGCACCACCCAGTTATGAGGGAGACACCGAGACCACTAGCTCAGGCCACATCATTGAGGAGGATGAGGGGCACCACCGACCACCCCAGGCAGAGGTCCTGCGATCTTTGAGATTTCACTCTACGAGAGCAGAGCCAGAAAGAAATACATTTCTCACACAAGGTCCTAACAAATTCATAGGTGGATTCTAGGGAGGAAAAGTCAACAGACTTGGGAGCTGGAAACCCAGATGGGGTCTCCGAAGGCAAAGGGAAAGGCATGCAGACGACACACCCAACTAGGACCTTCAACCCGAGGAGAACACCCCCTACCTCTAGTGTCATCTGTGGCTATAAAACATGCCAGATTTGCCCTGGCCGCTGTGGCTCAGTTGGAGCCTTCTCCCATACACCAAAAGGTGGCGGGTTCGATCCTCAGTCAGGTCATGTGGGGTGGCAACGGATTGGATCCATATTTCTCTCACACATTGATGTCATGAACAGACTTTGAGAAATAAAAGATAAGAACAATTTCTAATGCACCTCCCTGCCACCTCCCCTCGGGGACTCAGCTGGGGAATTACAACCTGGGCCTGGAGGAATGCCCCCTGAATTAGCCAGGCCAGGGTCACCCCACAAACTTGGACGTCCTTGGGAACAGGATGGAGGGAGCGGCCGAAATCTGAGGTGCTAAGGAGGCCCTGGGCAGCCTCCCCCAGATTCCTCCCAGACACCCTCAAGGATCCTCCCAGTACAATCTTCCTGACAGTGTAACCTTCCCTAAAAATGAGTGCAGTCTAATGCTCAGAATCGAGAGAAGCAACGAGTCTGGGTGATACGGAGCCTGCTGGCACATCCACAGGGCAGCGCCACACGTCCTGATGAAGGTCATCTAATTCCCTGTGCTTGGCAGCTACAGACCAGGGATAAGGTGCCTGCACGCCCCTTCCCCAGCTCACCATCTGCACGCACTTCATCAGGGGCAGGCGCACAGCCTGGTTCCCACTCAGCGACACCACGCAGGCCGGGGTCTCTGGCGTGGCCTGCAGGAGGGCGACCACGGCCTCCACCCCCATGCGGCTGGCCTGCAAGTGACATTCACGAGGGTCAGAGAAGGCCCACCACCCGCAGAGGCAGCGTTCCCACCAGTGACCCCTCAATGCTCCAGGCAGGGGCATCCATGGGCCCCTGTCCCCTGTGGTTCGGACAGCCCCACTGTGTCCTAAATGCATCCTCTTCGGCTTCCTGTCTGTTCTCTGGGACTGAGTACTGTTAGGCACCCAAGTCCTTCCTGCTTAACCCACTTCCAACAGAGAGATTCAGTCTCCACTCACAACTGGTGGGGCGCAGTGAGGAGGTGAGGGGAGGAGAAGCGGGGAGGGGGAGGGAGGGGAGGGGAGGGGAGTGGAGGAGAGGGGAAAGGTGGGGAAGGGAAGGGAGAGTCTGTGGTATAAAGAACAGTGAAAATTAACAACTCAGGATTTGGACTCTGGGCTCTGCTGTCCCTGGTTCTGTTTCTAGAAACCTGCATGGGAATGCCACCTCCCACAGCCTGGGTTTGGTCCTAGAGCTCCTGTCATCCTCCACTGCCCATGTGGGTGGGGTCTCCTAGCTTCTGGGTGCCTGGGGCCTGGGAATTGTTCTGGTCTGAGTCTCCCAATGACAACAGGCCTGGAGGGTCTTGAAGACAGGCCGCCCCGTGCTGCAGGCCGATGCTTTTGCCGGATGGTACACGAGTGAGCAGCTATCCATCTCTGGTTTTCCCAGAAATGCCCCTTCACTTGGGAACTGGCTGGACAGCTTCCACCCTCACTTACCAAAATCCTGTCAAAGGCCGAGGGCATCCCGCCTCTCTGCACGTGTCCGAGGATGGTCACTCGGGTGTCGTATCCCAGCTGCTTCACCACCAGCTGTGGGAAATATCTCCATCAGGGGACACAGAACAGGGCGGGCAGATAGTCTCCCACTAGAAGATGGGCCAGAGCTGGGAAATAATTTTCTGTTCTTTCTTCAGATCTACTTGAGAAATGCTTTTAAATAATGCTTTAATTTTTTTATATAGGATTTTTATTTCTCCTACCTTGCAAATAAACATAAATAACATGATTTTTTTTAAAAAAGTTTCTGTAGCTTGTATTGAAAGCATGATTAGTACTTTGTAGAAATGTCAACATTTCTCGACTCGACCTATATTCGCAGCGTCTTTGAAAAGCACGACCCAGGAAGTGGAGGTGTCCCCTTAGGCGGGACCCCTGTGCACATAGCTGAGAGGCAGGGACAGGCCATGGACCCGCTGGGCCTCACGTACTCCTCTGTAAACATACCGGGGTTAGGCTCGCTCTGTGATTTTCATGGTTCACTCTCCACTTCAATTAAGTGGGAAAGCAAACGCTTTGCTCTCACTTTCCAGATGACTTCCTGTGATAGCAGTCAGTCAGATAGGCATGACAAGCCAGGTAAGGAAGGTCACCCAGGGCTGCCTAGCAGCAGGCAGCTGTGAGATGGGCCTCGCCCCCAGGGCAACCTTTCCTCCCCTAGCATAGGGTCGCCTATCTTAGAGCCCCTTAGAGGAGGAACAAGGGGGCAGGAGAAGAGACTCATGGGGCATCCTGATAAGCCCTTGCAAAACCACTGCTAAAGTGGTAACCCTCAGGACAGTGACCCGCATCAACTAATCTTAGGAACAAAGCCTTGGGTCTGCTGACCACAGAGACAAAGTTTTGGTCAAACTAGAGGTGACATCTGGGCCCCAGTTGTCCTTCAGCTCCAGGCCTGGGAAAGCAGCAAGGCCTGAGCACCTTTTCCCCACTCCCTTCTTCCTCAGTTTGTGTGACTTCTCTGCCTGTTTTCTCCTGAGCTCCAAGGCCTTTCTTTTGCCTCTGTAACTTGTTTCCTGAGCCCACACAGCCCAGCAGGCTCATCTCTTCTACTGCTGGGACTTTCTAAATAAACTTTTGCTTGTATTTGAGTCTTGGCTCTAAATTCTTTCTTTCTTTCAAGTTTATCTTTAATTTTTAAAATTATTATAGATGTCTTTTTTTTCCATTGACCCCTTCCGACTCCCCTGCCCATCCCCCCAAGCCTTTACCACACAATTGTCTGTGTCCATGGATTATGAATATATGCATTTAAATTCCCTGGTATATTTCTCCTCACCCCCACCCCCATTCCCATCCCCACCCCCACCCCAGCCTTCCCTCTGAGATTTGACAGGCTGTTCTATGCTTCCATGTCTCTGGATATATTTTGTCCATTAAATTCCACATATGAGTGAGAACATGTCATACTTGTCTTTTTCTGTCTGAATTCTTTCTTAGCCAAAACTCAAAGACCAAAGTCTAACATTGGGGGCCATTCGCCATTATCACTAGGAAATGTTGGCTGATATCTTCCATAGTCAACTCTTAGTATTTTAAGAATTAGGTGCACAGCTGGCACAGGAATAGAGAAGGCAAAACTGAGAAACCAAGCTGACAATATCCTTTACCCTGATGGACAGCTTCAACCAGAGCCTGTCTGTCCCCCTGGAACGTGCCCAGTTGTCCCCATAAATGGGGAGCCTGGCCCATCCCATCACAGGCCTGATGAGCCAGCACCCGAGGCGGGGCCCTGTGGCAGCAGCACTGCAGTGTCGGCACCTCTGCAGGCAGGGAGGAGCAGTGACTCCTGTCCACCATAGGGCCTTCTCTGTAAGAACACGCTCAGCGGATGCCCCCAAGGAGAGAAGGGGTCAGACAGGTGCACTGCTGGGAACTGACGCTCCTGGCTCTCAGAGCGGCTGGGCCCAGAACGGGACCCTCCATGCCCACCTTCTCCACTGTCCCTCTCTCCTGGGCGAGCTCTGGCCCCCGGGGGAGATCCCCAACAGTATCCAGCAGCACTGGCTCTGCAGAACCTGGAGCTGTGTGCGCCTCACGCCACTAAAGCTCTGAATCATTATGAAAATAGTTTTTACTATCATAAAAAAACAAAAACGTTTCAGGATAATAATGCATCGTGCCAGACCCCCTCTGCCAGCATGCCAGCATCTCCCATTTGCAGGCAGGCGGGTGGAGGAGGAGCAATGGGGAGACGGACACACTCACCTCCTTGATTTGCTCTGAGGTAATTGGTTTATTTTGGGTGTCGATTGCTCCTTCGGACACAATGATGATATTCAGCCTTTTCTTCCGGGCCCGGTTCTAAGGAAACAGACATGAAAATCCTCTAATGCTTAAATGCTCTTAACAAAACCAGGACTAGTTTGCCTTGATTGAACCGACCAAGTGGTAGAAACGGTCAGCTAGTGTCACACGCTCCATTCACTAAGGCCATGGGGAGGGGAGGTGCTCTGGGTGAGCAGGTGCAGGAGGGGGCAGGAGCTTAAGATTTAGTGATGCCACCAGAGCTGCTGGCACTCAGGCACACCAGGATGGAGGCTTTGCTGGTTGACCTTTGACCGTGCTCCCCAGACAAGATGCCCACAGGCTGGCCTCCCTAGCCAGTCTCCACTGTAAACCTGACTTCCCACCACTTCTCAGCAATCCTGTCCCAACCCAGGAATCTCGGTCACTGGGATCAGATGACAGGGCCCCAGGTCTGACCAGGAGGCAGGAGGGCACGGGAGAGACGTGGGAGAACTCAGAGCCCAGCAGGGTGGGAAGCACCCTGCACAGGATCCAGGCGGACGGGCACTGTGTGACACCCGGGCTGCACCGTCCTCATGGGCTGGGGCAGTCTTCCAAGGGTGCCCCGAAATCATTCTCCCTGAGTTTGTTCTCTATAGTGTCCCCCAGGAAGGACCCTCAGGGGGAGTAGGGGTGGTGAGGCCCAAATGGGCAGTGCTGGAGCTGCCCCTGTCGGAGCCCAGAGAGTGCACGCACATTGCGCTGTTCTCATGGGGCTGCCCATCCTGTGACCAAGGTCACAAACACAGGAGCCCTTTGTTGTTTTTTATAGATATTAATGGATGTGCTACACTTTGGAGAATGCATCTATCGGAAATTTTCTAGAAGGTGTAAAGATGTGACTTCAGGAGGGATTATTTTAGCATCAGTGGAAAAGCAAAATCAGAAAGAAGGACACGTCCATGAGTATGGGCTCGGCCATACTTCATCCATAGGACATAATACCCTGAGGTGGTGAGAAGTAACAGAGGCGTCTGCACACCTATGTGGGGAGACACCTTGCCTACAAGGTCATGGGCACTCGCTGGCTCCCCACCTGGACTGACTCATTCACTCCCTCACTCCTCACAAAACTGCTAAGTAGCAGCCTATCCCCCAGCTACAGTGAGGAGCTCAGGACACAGAGGTGGGGCGCCCAATGTCCCCCTGGGGGAGACAGAGTGGGGACCCACCCCAAGCCTTTGGATTCCAGTCTTTCCCCATCCTATACGACATGTCCGTGTCTGGGGCACCCTGAGGCCTGCATCTGGGGCTGATTTAATAAGCAATGTATTTAGAAAAAATTCTCTCAGTGGTACATGAACAACCAACAAATATGAACAGCAGATATACCAATATCTTCACACAGGGGTAGGTTTGTATCATCAGTCCACACTCTGCCCACACTCAGAGGCCAACACGTTCTGACTCATGTCCTGGCTGATGGAGCAGCTTACAAAGTCTGAGACCCAGGCAGCCTGCAGACAAGACCCCACAGCTACAGAAATAATGGACAAACCAAAAATTACTAGTGCGTGTCTAAAATCCACAGCCTCAGCCCCGACCTCTGACCAATGGGGAGGGTGTGTTTCCTCGTCCCAGAGGCTGCCGTCCTGGGCCAGACCAGGGACAGACAGGGAGGAGGTCAGCTGGAGGAGACACACACGGCCCCTGGGGGTTGCAGCTTTACACAGTGTCCCATGTGGTGGTGATGACACGGATGTCCTCTGTGGCACTCAGACCACCCTCTCCTCCTGCAGCCAGCCGCGTAGCCCCCAGCACCAGCTGATTGGCAGAGCATACCATCATGTGCACAGGCCAGACCCAGAAATGATGAGCTCATTGGTCACTTCCTTGCTAGTGTTTGAATTCTGAACACTCCCTGCAATCACGGCTAAGAGCTCCAACTCCATTCAGGGGCCCGGCTCTTCCAAGCCAAGGTGCAGCATGCTGACGGTTCCTCCTAGGGCTTTAGGTCAGCAAAGTTAACTTGGTATTTTCGGTGAATTCCTGTCTTTGAATCTGCCACCCTGAAGGTGAACGGCGACGCTACTGCACGTGTCCTCAGTGCGGGCCATGCTGCTGTGCTGCTGTGTACAACTGCACTGAGCCAGTGCCACAGGCTCACATTCATTACCTGTAGACCAGCGATAAGAGGGTTGTAAAAACAGAGCGTGGGAAACAACCCACACGGGCGTTTCTGTCCTGAAAGCTGGTGCTTTACGTGAGGCCTCGCGTGCCTTATCGAGGGAGATGTGCCTTACAGGAGTGATCTACAGTGTTGGCTTCAGAGCGGTGCACCAACCTCACCCCAAGCCCCGCACAGAGGGACACCAGCTGAGAGACGCATTGTAGCCCAGGACAGTGTGGAGGGACATTCAGATCAGAATGAGATCACAGGTCTTCCTACCGATCGGTGGAGATAAAACAGGAAACAGATTTTCCCCCAAAGCTGGTACCTTTCAGTAGCTGCAGCCTCACAGCACCTCCTCCGTGAGAGCTAACCGGTGCTTTGCATGGAATACAGAATGGTTGTCGCTTTTCTCTACTGCCTCACTCTGCAGCCCTGGGACGCAGACCCCTGTGGACAGCCACTATCTGCAGCTGCCCTGCACCCAGCTTCGCTTTACCCTAGAATCCAACCGTTTCCACCTGTCTAAAACCTCCCAAACTGAAAACCCTAAAGACTCTCATAGGGCACGACCAGCGCCCGGAAGCAGAGAGCGAGTTACCTCTGACAGCTTGATACACATCTTCTCCTGCCAACCTTCTTCTGGTGGAGATTCTGGGAGGAACACCCAGTCCGCCCCACAGGCCAAGGCGCTCGCCAAGGCGAGGTACCTGCATGGAAATAACTAGGATTCAGAGCTTGGGGACTGCAGGGCAGACAGAGCACCAAGCCTGCATGTGGGGCGCTGGCCCTAGGGAACCCCTCCCAGGGCATTGGCAAGGGGTACAGGGTCCCCAGAGGTATGAGGTCCTTCCACCTGGATCATGTCTGCACATACGCACCCGCAGTGTCTCCCCATAACCTCGAGAACGAAGGTCCTCTGGTGGCTGGAAAAGAGAAAGGAGACGTGCACTCACCACGGCTGGGAAGAGCTGGGACACAGAGATAAGCACTGTCAGCCACGCACACAGCAAGGCTGCTCTGTCACCATGGCAGGTGCCCCAGCTTCCCAAACAGGACCTGTTTTCTACAGAAGCGAAAGCTACTGCAAGAGTCTTTTAAACTTTTGTAAGTAAAGGGGCTCGGGCAGCCCCTTTCCAGTTCCACATTTTACAACTTCATCTATACCTGGGTGCGTGAGGCTAGAAAAGGAACATGGGGGACGGGATGCCTCCCCACGTCTCTAGCAAGGGCTGTGGCGACACAGACCCACACTTTTACTTCCTGCGATTCCTGCCTGAGAACGCGGCAGGACTTAAGATAATGATGATTTTTGTCTTCTAAGTTTTCTCCAATGAACATATTTTTCTTCTATAATCGGGGAGGGAGGGAAGTAACGTCAAAGAACTGAAAACAAAAAGCGAGAACAATTTTCTTGCACCATTTCTAACACTCAAGTGACAAGAGCTGTATCAGAACACCCCCTGTGCACCCTCCCACAGCCAGTACGAGGGCCCGGCGGTGTGCCACCTGCCCGCCCACCTGCACCTCTTTCTACCTCTGGGCTGTCGTCATGATGGCGTCAACGACTTCGATGATGCGGTGCAAGGCCGAGTCAGTGCCGATGGTCATGTCTGTCCCGCAGAAGTCATTGTCGATGGAGCCCACCATGCCCACGACGTTGAGGTGCCCGTGCTTCTGCACATCCTCCTTGCTGATCTTGCCTGTGAGGACAGACACACGCCCCATCACTGGGAGCAGCCCTGGGTCCCACGAGCACACGCTCCATCAGTGGGAGACAGGTCGGCCAGGGGGACAGAAACCTGCAACTCAAAATGCGTTGTCTATCGACTGGCTTGCTTTTTTATTTTTGAACTCTCCATGACCTAATCCTCTACCCTCACGGAAATCCATGCCAGACTACAGGAGGTGCGGACATGCAGGGAGCTGTTGCGGATGAGAGCATGGGGCTGCAAAACTCGAAGGGAAGGTTCGCACGCTGCAGTTGGTGGGTAAGCTCTGACTTCTGCCTGGTAACACCGGGGAGAACAGCATGGCTCTTAATAAGGAAATATCACAATCACAGAATTAAGTGGTTAAGGGTATTATACAACCATCACATTGATATCTTAGAGGCCCCTGGGGAGCTAGCTCACCAGTTGGTTGTGTCTACTCTGTGCTCCTACAGTGAGCAGAGGTGCCTACACCCAGTCAGATTGGTCCAGTCTGGGACAGCTCAGGCAGGCCCCTGGGAAGCTACTCCTCTTCCGTATCATTCCCCGTCCCCCCGACCCCCCGACCTGCGTCAGCCCAGGTGCGGTGGGCAGGAGATGGAGGGAGGCCCCTGCTACTGGCATCTGGTGCGGCTACCAGCTCCAGCAGTAAGACTCCCTGCTCAGACTTGGTGTTAAACTGCAATTCTGTAAGAACACGGTTGCCATAGAACAGGGAAATAAGTACTATTCTTGTTATGGTTATTATTTGAGGTCCAATTTGAATCCTGAGGTGGTGACTAAGGCCTGACACCACCACTCCCTCTGGGGCAGTCAGACAGGCAGTGGGTGTGAGGCAAAGCTCTCTGCAGGCCAGGGAGGACGGAACAGGGCAGCAAACCCGAGAGCATCGCGGCGGCTCACCGTCTCGGGCCAGCTCCTCCAGCAGCATGTTCCACTCCTCCCGGAAGATGTTGGCGCCGGTGAGGCTGCCGTCCCCGCCGATCACACACAGGTTGGTGATGCCCAGCCGCACCAGGTTGTGGGCAGCTTTCAAGCGGCCTTCCCGGGTGCGGAAGGCTTTGCACCGGGCGCTGCCAATAATGGTCCCGCCCTGAAAAAGAAACAAAACCCTAGTTGTCTGTCCCCTAACAACTGCGCAGAAAACTGGGCAGATCGGCACATGTGAATGCTGATGCAGACGCAGGACTGACTGCCCGCAGGCGGTCTGCTGGGAGAGTTTGTAGTTCCTCCATTTTTAGCTCCTTCTGGAATTCAATGGATAGAGACATTGGTTCCATGCCCAGGGGGAGCCAGGTAGGGTCTGGAAACAAGGAGCAACATCAGCTAAACATGTGGACAAGAGTTTGTAAGGTGATGACGGCCATTCGGAGGCTGTGCAGTCAGGCAGCCAGACCCAGGGCTCCTCTAGCCGCCCTCAGCCTAAGAGCCCAGCGCTGCCATCAGCCTCGGTCAGAGAGCACTGAGTCCGAAGCCCAGGCCACAGGCTCCCCTCCGTTACTCAGAGCTCACCATACACACAGGCAAAAGAGCAACCTGCGTACCCAAGAGAGTTATTTCCAACTACATCTCCCAGCCTCAACCCTTCTTAAAAAAACACTGAAGCTGGGTCATGCCAATTTCCAGAGAGATCAGTTGTGAGCTTTCCCACATGGGGCTTCATAAATGAAGAATTCTTAGCTGCAGTTAGAAAAATGCAGGGCCCCCTGACATGCATCAGGGATGCACATATAAAACTGGAATTTGCACGCAAACCTTTAAGCACACCCTCATTTCATGGAGCTCTCTCATCAATAGTGGTCCTGCGTAACTGTCTGTGTGATGGGGACGGCGTTATGACTTGGCACAGCACAGGGCGCCTGGGTGGCAGGTGCAGGGCACAGAGCAAAGCTAAGCTGCTTTTCTGAATTTTGATCTGACCAAGGGCAATTAGAGGGTCATGTGATTTCTAACAGCTGGAAGTTAAGTCAGCAGCTATTAGACAGTATGGAGATACACAGAGATGAAACCAGGATTGACTAAGATGCAGAGAAGTAGCCAGTGTGCATACACACACACACACACACACACACACACACACACACAGCCAAACCTGTATCTCCTGTCTTCTGCACAATCAAAACAGGAGCAAGGAAATGCTCCCTGCACACCGCTCACTGTCTGGAATTCAGACAACACTGTTCTGATTTTTTGCAAATATCATTCTACCTAAATGTTGATAAGTTCCAAACTTTCCTTCTTTCCAGGAGAAATAGTGTAAAAGTGTACATGCAGACTTATGGCTCTGTGATGGGTATTAAAATGGACACCCCACTATGATCCCCCAAACATGATGTCAGCTGAAGGTGCACAATGTGCTGAGTTGATATGTGCATGTACTGTGAAATGATTACCACAACAAGATTGGTCTATACATTTATCAGTTTGCATAACTGCCTTTCTTTTTTGTGGTGAGAACTTTTAAGATTCACTCTCTTAGCAACTTTCAAGTATATAATACAGCATTGTGAATTTGTTTAAAGTATGTGACATGATGACTTCATATATGTACATACTGTGAAATAATCACCACAAATATATTAACACAACCATCACCTCATATAGTAACCTTTTTGTGTGTGTGCTGTGAGAACACTTAAGATCTATTGTCTTAACAAATTTCAAGTATTATTAACTAGTAAGAATTATTAACTACTAGAGGCCTGGTGCATGAAGTCATGCACTCGGGTGGGTTGGGGGAGGAAGGCCTCAGCCTGGCCTGCACCCTCTCACAGTCCATGAGCCCTCGGGGGACGTCTGACTGATGGCTTAGATCCGCACACCAGCTTCTAGCTGAGCGGTGCTTCCCCTGTGGGAGCACACTGACCACTAAGGGGCATCTCCTGCATTGAGCCATCTGCCCCCTGGTGGTCAGTGTGTATCATAGTGACCGGTCATTCCGCTGTTTGGTCTATTTGCATATTAGCCTTTTACTATATAGGATAGTCACCATGCTGTTCTGATATGCCAGCACATATTCATCTTATAACGTATTTATCTACTCTTTGGCCATCATCTCCCCATATCCCTATCCCCCTAGCCCCTGAGAAACACTAATTTATTCTTTGCTTCTATGAGTTTAGATTCTACATATAAATGAGATGATATAGTATTTGACATTCTCTGTCTGACTTATTTAACATAATGCCCTCAAGATCCATCTACTGTGTCCCATATAACAGGATTTCCTTCTGTTATATGACTAAATATTATTCATATATTTTCTCATAATTTTTAACCCATTCACCCACTGTACTTGCAACTTCACAAGCAGTGTATCAATTTTGTCCTTCTATTATAAAAATACTCAACAGGCCCGGATGGTGTGGCTCAGTGGTTGAGTATTGACCTATGAAGCAAGAGGTCACAGTTTAATTCCTGGTCAGAGCACATGCCCGGGTTGTGGACTCAATCCCCAGTGGGGGGCAGGCAGGAGGCAGCCAATCAATGATTCCTTCTCATCATTGGTGTTTCTATTTCTCTCTCCCTATCCCTTCCTCTCTGAAATTGATAAAAACACATTTTTTAAAAGTAATCAACAGGAGTCACAGATGAATACATATGCTACAAAGGTAAACCCACAGCAGTGCTTCACAAAGTCTGTTCTCTCCATGTGGGCTCTCCATTTCTCAGCTGTGGGGACCTCTGCTAAGCTATACAGTGTTCTGGAAATGTATTAGGTATAAGTAAGTATAAACATAAAATAGCTGGGCAGGCGCCTTTTACAAAGTAAGCAGCTGTTTCTTTGCCTGAAGTGGTGATGACCTCATGTTTGGACACACCAAGGAAATCTGCTCCGTCTGGAGCAGGCCAGGACAGGGTGCCGCCTGCCCTCTACACCCACGGCCTGCCTGGCCCAGGTGGCTCAGAGGCTGAGCACTGACCTATGAGCCAGGAGGTCGTGGTTCGGTTCATGGTCAGGGCAGATGCCTGGGTTGCGAGCTTGATCCTCAGGGGGAGGCATGCAGGAGGCAGCTGATCAATGATTCTCTCTCATCACTGATATTTCTCTCTCTCCCTCTCCCTTCCTCTCTGAAATCAATAAAAATTAAAAATAAATAAATAAACAAACCCAGGGCTCTCGGAGCCGCTGGCTGGGGTCTCTTCCAGGCTGTGATACCCTGATGCCCAGGAACTCGAGAAAACCCAACAGGCATAGGTATTTGCCACCAAACACACAGTACCAACAAGTCAAAGCTGCCTCAACACGAATCTGGTGTGTGGACCTCAAATTGGCTACCAGTACCACGAGGAATGCTGGCTACCATGCGTAAATTTTTTTTTTATTGCAGGGATATTTCCTCCATTTGCATGATGCGAAGTGTTTTTACAAAATTTAATTTAAGTGACACATTAAGAATGTTTCCTTTCCTGTCACCAGGCAGCACACTGATCTGTTTTAAGTCTGACAGGAATATAAGGACCAAAGGCTGTAAACTCAGAGAGCGACTCAGTTACACAGAGAAGCAATCTATGGAGCCCGGCACCTACCACTTGCAGGATGCTGGACACGCTCTCCCAGTTGGCTTCCACGATGTTGTTGCCGCCGTCCACCATGCCTTGGTAGCCCTGGGGGAGGGAATGAAACCTTTTAAACATGGGGTAAATATTGTTGCAGTATTAATTGATCCTAAACTACATGAAATGTGAATACCAGTGACAATGAAGGTAAGTGCCTAGGAGCCCAGCATTTGCAGACCATCCATTCGAGTGCCACTCACAGTTATCACTAGCGGGGGAGTCCCTTGAATTTAATCTCTAAGAGTGGGAATGGCGGCCCAGCCTCATCCAGGGCACTGTGGGGAATATGAGGTTTGCCTGTTGCCTAATGGTGCTGAGAGATTGAAAAGGGATTTACCCAAAACTGTTTGTCATTTAACACAAATGTGGTGTCAATCACATGGCATTCCTGAAAACACTCCTGTCATGGCCCCCCATCTGCCCAGGCAAACCTATGCTGCTTTTGCTATATATAAAATATGATTTATAAGCACAGCTTAAATCAGTGTTCTTCCTTCTGATTAGTGACATCTTACTACACCAGAGGGACTGTGAGTAAATTAGCATACAAGTGCTCATTTTTGCAGGGAACCCCAAAATAATCACCTTTCAATTCTAAATGCATCTCTCTTTTAACCACAGAATATATAAGGTCAAGAAATGTAGAAATGCTCATTTGCATCTTTATCTAGGTGACTCACTTTCCAGGGCATTTACCCTCAAAAGGAATGGGTCTTAACCATTTAGTAAGGCTTAATCATAATAGATTATTATTGTGAATTCAGGTCCCCTTCCTAGTGAAGGCCAAGAGGAAATGAAAAAGGAATAAAGATTTTTCATAATGAAATGCCCATTGAGTATAGAGCCCTGTGCATAAATTAATCAACAGTGCACGCATCTTGCTGATTAACTAATTTATATATTTATAAATGTAAAATATCTGTAAATAATATAATGAATATATTATGTAACATTTCATATTAGCATATTATATTTATACTAGGGGCCTGGTGCACAAAAATTTGTGCACTTGGGAGGTCCCTCAGCCCAGCCTGTGCCCTCTCGCAGTCTGGGACCCCTCAGGGGATGTCCACCTGCTGGCGTGCCTGGCCAGCCTGGGTGAGGGGCTGATGGCTGTTTGCAGGCTGGCCAAGCCCCCCAGTGGGATCCTCACCCCATTGGGGTGTGGCCAGCCTGGATGACGGGCTGAGGGCTGTTTTCAGGCTGCCCACAGTTCCCATTGACCCAACGTCCCAGCAAGGCTGGCTGGAAGCAGGTTTCTGGGGTTTATTTATCGTCTATAATTGATACACTGTTCCTTTAAGCCGAGGCCTAGGAAGGTAATGAAGCCTCCTGTCTGCTTCAGCTCCATGGCTCTATAATTAAAAGAATGTTGCCTTAGTAGACACACCCAGCTGGCCTAGGCAGACAGTTTCCTCCATTGCTGGTGCAACAGAAGCCTGCTGTT
>PVJC01021456.1:0-28192 GCA_004026665.1 Murina feae
CAAGTGAGGATCAAACCTGCAACCTGGGCATGTGCCCCAACCAAGAATCAAACCAGAGACCCTTCAGTGCATGGAACTGTGCTCAACCAACTGAGCCATACTGGCCAGGGCCTTGATACTCTAAAACAATCCTCCTTACCCCTACCCCCACTCCTCACCTTCATCCTGAAATAAATAAATAAATACATAAATACATAAATACATAAATAAAAACTACCACATTTGCTCTGGTCTAAATGGCTACATGTAGAACGTTATTGTCTCACCACTCAGGGGCGTCAAGTGGTTAAAGCCTTGGGAATTTAGCTGCCTAGAACTTCCAAACACATCCTCAGGGTGTGTTCCCCTAAGGCAGTGGTTTTCAACCTTCCTAATGCCGCAACCCTTTAATATAGTTCCTCATGTTGTGGTGACCCCCAAGCCTAAAATTATTTTTGTTGCTACTTCATAACTGTAATTTTTCTATGGTTATGAATTATAATGTAAATATCTTATATGCAGGATGTATTTAGGTGACGCCTGTGAAAGGGTCATTTGACCCCTCAAAGGGGTTGTGACCCACAGGTTGAGAGCTGCTGTTCTAAGGTTATATGTCCAATCTTCTTGAATTCAGGAGCCCCTGACCTACAACAGATAAATCTACTCTAATAAAAGAGTAATGTGCAAATTAACCATCACTCCAAGACACCTAAGTCATGCCCACCAGCAAAGCCATGCCCACCAGCCAATCAGAGCAGCTATATGCAAATTAACCCAGCCAAGATTGTGGCTGGCAGCCACAAAGCTGGAATAAGCAGGAGGCTTGCCCTGGCAATGGAGGAAGCTAAGGTCCCTGTCTGCCTAGGCTGACTGTGGCTTCCACTCACAGCAACAATGTTTCAATTATAGAAGATAAACAAACCTCAGTTACCTGCTTCCCTCCTTGGGCTCAAGGAAGCACTGGGAGCCTGGATTGTCAAGGGAAACCTGACCTGTGCTCTGGTTGAAGCAACAAGGTTTCAACTTTAGAAGTTAAATAAATCCCAGATACCAGTTTCCAGCCAGCGCCACTGCAAACAGCCATCAGCCACTCACCCAGGCTGGCCAGGTACCCCAGCAGGACCCACTCCCTGAAGGGGATGTGGCCAGCCTGAAAATGGCCCTCAGACCCTCACCCAGGCTGGCCAGGCACCCCAGTAGGGAACCAAACCCTGAAGAGACTGTGCCTAAGCCAGCAGTTGGACATCTCCTGAGGGGTCCCAGATTGCTAGAGGGCACAGGCCATGCTGAGGGACATCTCCAAGTGCATAAATTTTTGTGCACTGGGCCTCTAGTATAATAGAAGAAGGACTACTCACAAATTCACTTATCTAGTGGGGATTATCTGTACCCTGGAACCAACCACAGTGGTACCACACATCTGGAGCATAGTTCTCTTAGCATCTTAATGATGACTGTGCTACTAATGAACTAAATGTTTCCGCCTTAGAGTCATGCAGCTTTGGCCCCAGACAAAGTCAAGAGAGCAAAGACTTGAAACCAGTTGTTTCAACTTCATCACTAATGCAGGAAGGAAGAGGACTTTTGTCGCTTAGTCAATATCGACTATTATAATTGTGTTGCACTTTCTGGCTTTATAGATTCCTAGTAATTATACCTGTAACACAAGTTGCTTTATGTTTTAGGTCTTTAAAAAATAACTTTGATTGTGAAGTAATAATATTTCTCAAAGTCTCAACCAAATGGAGTAAAGCAGGCACTTCAACGATTCTGCCATCGACAGAGAACTTAACTAATATACATGACTGCTGAAAAACAGCAAAAGTAAAAAATTTTAGTTGTCTCAAAATATTTTAATTCTGTGATTGTCAAAGTATTGAAACAACTAGGTAGCAGACTTGAGAGTCTCAGCAATACAGAACTGATTTAATCTGTCCTTCAAAATGTATTGCAAAATATAAGCTTACACAATAGCTTCAAATTCCCTAGGTTTTCCCTGTGAAATCTGCCATCCCATATACGTGCACAACTTGCAGGTTTTCTTCTTTCTAACCATTTCCCCATTCCTCAAATTAAGTAAAATTTTAGTTTCCTGATGGTGAAGCTTATTGATAAAGATTAACATGTGCTGATGATACACTGTGGCCAGTTAGAGGCATCTGGGGTAGAGTTTGCTCAGGAAGCAATTAGATTTGGTGGCGGGACAGTCCCTGCAGCACCATCAGGCACTTCCTCTACTGGTGGCAGTTTCTAAAACACCAAGTAAACAATTTCAAGATTATCTCTCTCATCAGAAGTTTACACTGCTCCCCTGCAGCTCGACACACAATCATAGAAGGTTTGGAGCCTAGGATGGAGACATTTCATTTTCGACTTACTGGTGAATGCATGCAACAGCAGGTCTTCAGAGGAACACTGAAAGACATGGTCAAATCAACTTGTTCATGTAGACATTACTCCATGATCAGATATTTGGAACACTTTTAAACAGTGACAAACTCCTAAATTTTCATTCAGTTCTGCCTTTCTTATACACCTTCTGCACTCCATGAGTCATTAACAGTACTGACAAATTGGAGGTGGGGTTGACCCTTCCACTTCCCACTAAAGACCAACACCCAGAATCCTGCACTGTGGTCTCTGATGGCATCAAAAGAAAGAGGCTGTTCTCTATACTCTTTGCAACGAAAAGAGAATGAAAATGAAATTGCAAAGAAGCACTAAGCGCAGAAGCTTCAATGTGTCAACAGTTGAGACTACATCTTCAGATTCCCTGTCATAAAGGGCCTGGATCTAAAACGTGGTAACAGAAAGAGAAAAAGGGAAAAGAAAGGAAAGGAAAAATAATATTTCAAGAGTAAAAGTGTGAGAACATGTGGCATCATTCAGGTGGCAGAACCCCCACCTGTTTTGATCCTCACAGGAGGCTGGAGGGACATTTCTGCAACCCCGGGGGGGGGGGGGGGGGGACTTTTTCATACATAATTTAAGTAAATCACTCCAGTACGCGAAACTAATCTCCACTGCCTGCACCCCGTGTGCTGCTTTTTTCTTTAAAGCCAGGCTAGTTCATTATCCTTCCATCCCCTCTGTTAAATGATTCATTCCCCCCTTCACTCGGAGCAGACTTTGCAGGGAAGCTAGCACTTGAGTTTCCTTTCCAGAGTCACTTGCTTTGGAAATCTTGCTGAGGTGAAGGGCAAGGGTCCAATTTAATAATTCCGTTGTGATTTGGAGGGTTACCTTCCGCCCCCACCGCCCAAAATAACTAGACAAACAGGATCCTCTAGTAAGCTATAATCCTGAGCAAACACACCATTTGGGAAAGCGGGGCCCACGTGCGATGAGAGCTGTCACCCGAGGGAAGTGGCAGCCGGCGAGGGTGGGAGAGAGTCGGGCTGCTGCTCGCAGCTGCACCGGCCTGAGCGCTCGGGGAAGCCCTGGCTCCCACCTGAACGGTGCTTCGTTCTCTCCTAGACGCTCGGCGGGAAGACATCGAAGGGCAGGGAGGCCGCCCTCCGCATTCCAGGCAGCTGCAGCTGCGAAAGGGACAACCCCAGCGTGCGCCGCGGGCTTCCCCAGGAGCCGAGTCCGCGCACAGGGCGCCGGGCTCCCCCAGGTGCAGCGCCCCGCCGCCCCCAGCGCCCCCGCCCGCCTCCTCCCTCCTCTTCCCCCCGGTCTTACCGTCCCAGCTCCGATTCCACCTCGAAGAAATCGCTCAGAGCATCCCTTTTGGAGCCGTCGATCCAGTAATCCGGGACGAGGTTCCCGGCCGCCCGGTCCACACTGGCGGGCGAGCCCGAGCACGAGGGCACCGTGACTTTCAGCATCTTCGCGGCGGGACTCCGGAAGCCGCCGCCGCCGCCGGAGCCCTCAGCCCCGCCGCTCGGGCCGGCGCCTGCGAACCGGAGCGAGAGGCGGCGTCCTTCACCCGCACGCACACGCCCACCGCCGCCGCCCACGGCGCCCTCGCCGCGGCGCTGCAGCTCCCGCTCCGCACGCTCCGGAAGGAGGGACGGAGGGCGGGCGGAGAAGGGGGCGAGGAACTGGGGGCGCGCGTGGAGGCAGCACCCGAGTGGCCGCCGGCGGAGAGGGGAGAGGCGGGTGCGCGGGGAAGGGGAGAGCTTCCCTCCCCCTTCGCTGCTCTTTGTCCCGCCTCCCCTCCGCCCTCCGCCGAGCCTTTCGAGCACCCCCTCCCCCCTTTTCCTCTCTCCCTCTCCCGCAGGGCTGGCAGCCGCGCCGGCTAGGGCTGCTCCGAATGCGGGACCTCGGGGCAGCGCAAGGACCGGAGCCCCATCCTGCGGGAGCCGGGAGCCTGGAAGGACCACGCGCGGCGGGACGCCGGCTCCGGGAGTGGCGGGCGCCCGGCGCTCTAGGAGCACGTGGGGCCGGGCGGCCCCGCAGGGTGGGGGGAAAGGGTCCTGGCTGTCGGAGCAACTCATCCCTCCGCGGGCGCATCTCGGTGGGCAGCCCCTCCGCCTGCCCCTGGCTAACCAGCCAGCCCTTGCTGGTACCTCTCTCAGAGCCTGGGGTGCTGGTCTGTGTCCACGCCGACTGACTGTTGGAACAGATTCCGCGGTGCTGCCGCCGGCGCTGCCTTCTGGGCACTGCCGAGGCTCTTGAAGAGGCAGGTGCTTGCTGTGTCGCCTTCACTCCCAGGTTCTGAGGGCCAGCAGCACAAGTGACCCAGAGAATTACAGATTGGAAGGGCCCTGTGGAAGCCAACTGGTCCCGCCCTCTGCACTAAGGCAAGAGCTGTCATCCTGGGTGTCAGAGAAGATTGCTCCATTTCAAAGCTCTGTCCTCTTCCCGAGAGATATGTCCCATCATAGACATTCTGTCCGTCAAGATAGTGTTTAAATATTGGTTAAATATGTATCCTGTACATTTCTATCCTTGAGCAGTTTCTTTGTAGATTTCAGCAGAGATGAACAGCAATGAATTATATGTTGCAGTAAATCTTTATATATGAAAACAATTATTACATCCCATCTCATTTCTGGCTAATATACTTTAAGCTCTTTATTTAATGTTACTTCACAGGTGTTAGTGTTAGTCCTTTTCCCCCCCCTGACTTTCTTCCAATATGCATTAAACTCTTCCCAATATGACCCCGTTCCCAGTAATATCAGTAAACAAGGTCCCATATTTTTCTCTCAGTTGTTGATTTATTGCTTACACTTAGAACTTTTCTGCTATGTTGGTGAATTGCCAGAAAAAAAAAAATTAACCAGCTAGTGGTAGAAATGTAATCCTTAGTTGATTGGAAATGAAAATCTGTTCCACACAAGCAGTTTGGTGACCATGTGCTCAACTTACAAATAGCCTAACTAACAGCAGGTATACCTAGACTAAAAGTGCTCAGGACTGTTTACTTTTCAGAGAGGGAATTCATTAATCTCCGTGTTAGAAGATCAAGTTCAAGAACAAAGCAAGCTAATAAAACGCTCTAAAGTAAATTCCAGTTCTCGGTAGGTAAGTTTCCCTTCGCCAGCGCTGAGCGGTGGAGGGATGGGCGTGATGCGTGGCCAGGCCATTCTATTCACACCTCGTTGAGGCTGGCCCTGAAGTGGTGGTACTGCGTGTAGATACTTGTCTTTTGTGAGCAATTCTTTTACAATGTAAGTCCAAAGCAAGCATATCACATTGAAAGATATAAGCCTCTATTCTCCTGACATTTTAAGCAACAATAGCTAGAGAAACACCATTTCATGGTCCAGGGGTGATTGTAGAGTTGCTATTTACTTTCAACATTAGTCATCTGACACCTTTGCTTTATAAAGGTACTATTGACTGAAGGATAAAAGGGTATTTGGCTTAATGAATGCAGTTTTTCAATTTAAAAATGTAAGATGAGGGGACCCTTTCTTTCCCCCTATCCACGTGGGAGTCTGTACTTGTTCTTTAATAAATGTCCACCTTTGCTTTGTCACCTTCTGTCTCTGGATTCATTCTTTGACTCTGGCAGATAAAGAATCCAGGTTCCAGTCCAAAAATTCTGAATCACTAGGATTAAAACATAGGAAACCAGTGTCCAAAGTTTCCCGCCCACAGTCCCAATGGCCAATGGCAAAGGCTTCTATTTCTGAAAGGAAGGGGGAGAGTCCTTCCACTCTGGTCACAGTTGGAATGAGGTCTGTGTGGTCATCCCCACACTTAGTCGGGCAAACCTCCAGTTGCCTCCCTTGTGCTCTACTCCCGGCATCTCTTGAACCTTTGGCTTTGCCGATGCCACGTGCACCGTGCACCAGGCCGGGAGGGAGGTCCTGCATCTTCTCCAGTTCGCAGGTCACCAGGGCCTGGGCTTGAGCCAGAAGTGCACCAGGCAGCGCTCAGTGCACCCACTAGTCTGTTCTCACAACAGCCGCGCTGCACACATGGGCCTTGCCGATGTCCTTTCTCTCCAGACTCTTCACGGAGCCCACCGCCTCCTGCACCGGAGCTGCTGCAGGTCTGCCACGGTCTCCATGCTGGACCGCCTGGCGCTGGTGCCCACCTGTGGGAGGTTTTTTATTACTGCTTTGATTTCATTAGTTGTAATTGGTCTGCTCAGATTTTCTGTTTCTTCTTGATTCAGTTTTGGAATATTGTATGTTTTTAGGACTATATCCATTACTTCCAGATTGGCCAATTTGTTATCGATGTCCATAATATTTTCTTGTAATTCTTTGTATTTCTGTGGTGTTCGGTGTTAATTTTTCTCTTCCATTCCTGATTTTATTTGTTGTTGTTTTTTGATGTGTCTAATGAAAGGTTTGTCAATCTTGCTCATCTTTATTAAGAACCAGCTCCAGCTTTCATTGATCTTTTGTATTTTTAAGACTTTATTTTGTTTATTGTTGCTTTGATCTTTATTTTTCCTTCCTCCTACTCACTTTGGGCTTTGTATGTTGTCCTTTCTCTAGTTCCTTTAGGTGTAAGTTTAGATTTTTTATTTGAGATTGTTCTTGTTTCTTGAGGTAGGCCTGTACTGCTCTAACCATGGTCCATAGATTTTGTGTTTATTTTTATTTGTCTCAAGGTATCTTTTGATTTCTTCCTTGATCTCATTGCTAACCCATTTTTTGTTTAGTAAGAAGTTATTTTCCTTGATGTGTTTGTATTTTCTTCAGGCTTTTTTAAAATTCATTTCTAGTGTCACACCATTGTGATCAGAGAAGATGCTTGATATGATTTCAATATTTTATAATTTATTGACACTAATGTTTTGTGTCCTACCATGTGCACTTAAAAAGAATGCATATTCTGCTGCTTTGGGGATAAAATGCTCTGAAAATATCAATAAAATCCATCTTGTCTAGTGTGTCATTTAAGGCAAAAAATAAATAAAAATACAAGATGAAGGTAAGCATTATTTTAAAACAGATGGAACAGAAATTAAGTCCATGCAATTTATCTTCACTCCTTACAAAATATCATCTAAACTGACCAGAAAAGGAGCAAAGCAGAAAGGGAGAATTCTTAGAATCTAGGAACAGATGAACTACTGACTTAGAAAACTGGGTAGACCTGAAACTCAGATTGGCACTGGGAGAAGACAATAAGAAATCTAATTCCTACCACAGAATTCCAGAAATGCTTGGGAATTAGAGTACCAGATCCTTCTAATGTAGAGCAGGGAGTAAGACATTGGTTGAATGTTTTTATAAGAAGCTCTCAGGCCACTACATTTCTTCTTTTACCATTCATAGCAACAAACAAAAACACTTCCCAAACTCTTGAAAAAGGGAGTGTACTTAATCTTTGAAAATGTTTAACAAAAGTGATGTCTTAGATCACAAGGTACAGCTGAGATCATATTGAAAATAGAGGGATTCATGAAACTCTAGCAAACAACGAGACTTCCAGGTGCATTAGGTTCCCAGAATGCTGAAAAATATGCTTATACCCATCACATGCCTAACTGTACAGGAAATTGGAGGGTCAATCACTGAGAAAACCAAACAACCCCAAAGGAGGAGGGCCTATGGATACTGTCAGAATAACCCCCAACAAAACATTCTAGTTTTTGTCAACACGTTGAAGTGAAGCCCATCATTGAATAGGCTCAGGGACTCAGTTTCTACTGAGTTTTGTTTTTTTTTTTTAATATATTTTATTGATTTTTTACAGAGAGGAAGAGAGAGGAATAGAGAGTTAGAAACATCGATCAGCTGCCTCCTGCCCACTCCCAACTGAGGATGTGCCCGCAATCAGGGTGCATGCCCTCGGCCGGAATCGAACCTGCGACCCTTGAGTCCACAGGCTGACCCCCATCCACTGAGCCAAACCGGTTAGGGCTCTACTGAGTTATTTTGTGTCTCACTTAAACATGAATGGATAAGCAAAGAAGAGATACCTGTTTAAATATAGACATTGATGGAAAGTTATAAGGTTAATATACATTAAAATGTAGGATAAAAGTGATAACAATAGAACGTGTTTATAGCTTTCAAACCACAAGGTGGGGAGAAGAAAAGGACAAAGAAAGTTTAGTAGACAGAATGCAAAAGGATAAAAAAGAAACACAACAGCATTATAAATATTTGAAATGGTAGTAGAGCGGATGCTGTGATGCACCGTCAAGGATGCCTCACTCAGAGTTGGCCCCCTCACTGAGAGGAGTTTGCATCCAATTACTTATCCCAGACTCCTTGCCTCTGAAGGTCCAGCCCATCTCCAGGGTCTCGGGGAATTGGCTGAGACCTCTGGGACAAATGTATCACTGTTCAACCTCCCCTTCTGCCCAATCCTTCCTTGACTTCCTGTTGTTCCCCATAAATTTGGTGCAAGCATACGTCAGTCCTCTCTATCTCAATACATGTTTCTAAGGGGACCTGACTTCAGATAGTTGGGGCCAAGTGGTCCAAGGAAGTAGATTTTATAGATGGAATTTTGGAGCCAAATCACTCACTGCTGCCTAAGAATGAAGATCCCGTTATTGGTTGTGAATGAAGTCTGGTAGCTCATGGCATTCTGTGGCAACATTTCTGATTACATATTGTTTCCTAACAAATAATTCCAAAGCACTATGGCTTAAAATAACTATTCCATTATTGCTCATGATTCTGTGGGCTCAATTGAGCAGTTCTCAGCTTCAATGAGGCCGAGGTTACAGTCTTATAGCAGTTTAATTGGGCTTATTCACGTGATTGGGAGTTGATACTGGCTTCAACTGTGGGATCACCTGGGACTGGTGACCGAGTACCTATATGTGGGCTTTTCACAGCATGGCAGTTGAGATCCAAAAGGAAACATCCCAAGAACGAGAGTTCCCAAGGAGGGGATGTAGACAGTGCATAAAGGGTTAGGCAAAGAGCATCACTTATACCATAATAATATATTGATCAAAGTGGCCCCAAGCAAAGACCAGATTCAAGGGGAGAGAAAATACTATATGTGACATACACGTACACATAGATGGATGTGGTGAACTTGGGACCCTATTAGAGACTAGCCACCGAGCAGGATAGTTGTTCAGTGTCACTAGGGGTGAACAAAGTTGGTAAGAAAAAGCACTAATGGGGACAATGTCTCCAATCTTTGAAAGGTTGGGGGAAAGTCATAATTAATTATAAGGATAATAGGATCAGATACATTTTGTTGAGTGAAACCAAGCATTGGAGAAATAAACAAGGCAATTAAAATGTATTTTTTCAAAGACTTTAGCACCAGGTTATTTCATAGAGGAATTTTGTCAGTCTTTAAATAGCATATTTTTTCCACATTATATATAAACCGTTCCAGAACAGAAAAAAATAATATGAAAAGTTTGATAAATGATTTCATGAAAATAGCAAAACTCTATTCTCAACAAAGGACAAAAGATATACAAAGAAAGAGAAATAGAACCCAACCTTTTCTCATTGGTATGAATACCATAATCCTAAAGTAAATATTAACATTTTAAAACCCAGCAGAAAACTAAAGCATGAATTATAATCAAGTAGAAGTTGTTTCTTTTCTAGATACTAGGAAATAACAGTGAAAACTTGCTTCTCAGACTTAAAAAAACTATGATAAATATAGAGGCAGAGATTTCAGTGCATTAAGAGATTTAGAAAATAGAGTATTGCTCAGCCGCAGTGACTCGGTGGTTGAGCATCCACCTATGAACCAGGAGGTCACAGTTCGATTCCATTTCAGGGCACATGCCTAGGCGGTGGACTCAATCCCCAGGGTGGGGTATGCAAGAGGCAGCTGATCAATTATTCTTTTTCATCATTTATGTTTCTATCTCTCCCACTCCTTTCCTCTCTGAAATTAAAAAAAAATAAAGAAAATAGGTATTATTTCATTGACCATTTATTCTATAGCTAACACTATCCTATATAATAAAGGGGTATTTGCAAATTAACTCTCACACCCTCACAAGATGGCTGCCTAAAACCAGGCTGACAGAGGGGTTAGTGAGGGACGACAAAACAACTAAAAAGCAGGCTGCGTGGGGAGACCAGACTAGCAGGGGTTTAGTGAATTATGACCAGGCCTACAGGGAGGGGGCAGTTGGGGGCGACCCACTGGCAGAGGGGGGCAATTAGAGGCAACCCAGCCTGTGGGGGCAGGAGGCAGTTAGGGGTGATCAGGCTGGCAAAGAGGCAGTGAGGGGCAATCAGGCTGTGGGGGAGGGCAATTAGGGGTGACCAGGCAGGCAGGTAAGTGAGCAATTAGGAGCCAGTGGTCCAGGATTGTGAGAGGGATCCTGGATTGGAGAGGGTGCAGGTTAGGCTGAGGGGACACCCCTCACATGCACAAATTTCATGCACTGGGCCTCTAGTATTACATACAACTCAAATATTATCACACTGTTTTCAACCTTTTGTTTATGAGATTTGGTTTCTTTTTTTTATGTATCTAAATTAATATTGACCTCCTTCTCCCCACTTTAAGTGAGATAGATGGATCCCTGTCAAACCTCTCCTAGTGCAGCTATAATTTGCAGTGATCCTACCCAGTTATTATTCAATTCTTTTATTTACACTAGTTAAATAGTCAAATTTCTCTCTGTTCTTTGGTAGGAAAGGGAAGCAATAATCTTGAAATGTACACTTATAAAAATATTATTCTAATCAAGGGTTTCCCAGAACACCTATTTAAATATTTGAAAATAAATGCATATATCATTATTAGCAGATTAAGGGAGAAAATCCATTTGATTATATTCAATTATATTTAATGATTCAAAAATTAGCAAGCAGAAAGAGAAACATCCTCAATCTAATAAAGGGTGCTTATGTGAAATCTAAAGAAAATACCATAGTTCAAGGCAAATTCTAAGAAGCATTCATTCTGACTAAAGACACAAGAAAAGGGTAGCTACCATGGCAATGCTTAGTGTAATGGAAGCAATGGAGAAAGAAATAAGAGGCATCAATATGAGAAACAGAGAGATAAAGCTAGCACATTTATTTATAAGCAATATCTGGTGAAAAAATAGTTCTCATTAAAAAATATAAAATACCTGGCAAATAAAATCCAAAAAACTATACATATCTATTATTTATCTAGCTAGTAGTTAATCTACTCTTTCATAAGAAAGAAAAGATGCCCCAGAAGAGCCAAAAAGATTTGACAAAGACTATCCATGAGCAGGATGTCCAAATCAATATGAAGAGCTGTCATGAGGCTATACTAATTAAACTTGGAGAGTTTAGGAATAGGAGAATAAGTTAATAAAATGAAATAGAGTACATAGGAAGACTCATGGGTATGTAAAAATTTAATTTATGATTAACTTGACTTTTTAGCCAGTGGAAAAGATGGTATCTTATTACATTGTAGGAAAGTAGCTATCATATGAAAAGCAAAGCAAAATACTATCTATCCTTCTTATTATTTACTAAAACAAATTCCAGGTGGTTTAAAGCATTAAACATTAAGCAAAAATATAAATATGTTAGTGCCAGGCTGGTGTTGCTCAGTGGTTGAGCACTAGCCCATGAACCAGGCAGTCATGATTCAATTCCCGGTCAGGGCACATGCCCAGGTTCTGAGCTTGATCTGCAGTGTGGGGCATGCAGGAGACAGCTGATCAATGTTTCTCTCTCATTGGCATTTCTATCTTTCTATCCCTCACCCTTCCTCTCTCTAAAATCAATAAAATATATATATATTTAAAATACAGAATATTTTTAAAGGCTTGGGTAGTAAAGATTCTCTCAAGTGAGGCCCTCAACCTAGAAACCATCAAGAGTACACGACAAATTTTTCTTACAAAGCTTTAAAACTTCTGCATAAGGGGGGATAAAAAAAGGCTAATTTCTCACATGGCAGAGAGAAATTACTGCAACACATTTAGCAGACAAGGTATTAATAACCAGAATGTATAAAGACTGCTATAAATAATTTAAGAAAAGGCAAACAGTTCAACACTAAAGTGAGTAAAGGATGCCAGATGGCAATTCTCAAAAAGAGAAACAACATGGATAGTCATTCTCACTGGCAATCGTGTGTGTATGTGTTTTCTCACTTATAAGATGGCATAAATTGACAATAATAAGAGGAAACAAGCATATTCATATGCAGTAGATAGAGGTCTTTATGAGGTGTTTGGAAAGGCAATTATATATTTTCAATCTTAAATTTCTTTGTGCTGGAAATTCTGCTTCTAGCAATACATTTTTAAGAAATACATTCTCAAATGTCCAACAACACCCTCAAAGCTACTCATAACTTTATTGTATACTAGAGGCCTGGTGCAAGAAATTCATGCATGGGTAGGGTCTTTAGGCCTGGCCAATTGGGGCCTTCCAGATGCTGACTGGGGCCTTCCTTCATTCCACATTGCCCCGGGAAGTCAGTCCATGTCATAGCAAGCGATCTAACTCCCAATCTCCCAGTCAAACTCCTGAGGGGACACTTTACATATTAGCCTTTTACCTATATACTAGAAGCCCAATGCATGAAATTTGTGCAAGGGGCTCAGCCTTGACCCTGGCAGCCCCAGCTTCATCCATAATGATGTCCAGTCTAATTAGCATATATGCTTTTATTATTATAGATAGACTAGAGGCCCATTGCAGGAACATTCCTGCAAGAATAGGGCTTCTTCAGCCTATTCTTGCAAGAATAGGGCTTCCTGAGCTGAAGCAAAGCAGAAAAGGGAGCGAAGCTCGCTGAGGCAGGCTTCACTCCCTTCTCCGCTGCCTCGCTTCCTCCTATCTCTGCTGCCTCAGCTCCCTCCCTTCTCTGCTACTTGGCTCCCTTCCGCAGCACTTGGCTTCCTTCTAGGCTGTCTTCAGTCTTCACTCTGCACCTGTGTATACAAATTAACTGCCACCTTGGCTGGGTTAATTTGCATATAGTCGCTCTGATTGGCTGGTGGGCGTGGCTTGGCTGGTGGGCAGGGCTTAGGTGTCTTAGAGTGATGGTTAATTTGCATATTACTCTTTTATTAGATTAGATGTTAGTGTAAAACTGGAAACACTGAAATGTCCATCAATAGGAAAGTAGTGAATGGAATAAAATGTATGGATTGTAAAAAAAATACGTTATTCCCATATAGTTACATGGAAAAAATTCCAATCATGTTATTTTTACTTGATACCCTTTATGTTAAAAATTAGAAAGTAAATCTATAGCCATATACATAAGAAAACATATATGAAGTGTGAGAGAGAGAAAGATAGGGAGAGAAAAGAGACAGAGAGACAGAAGGACAGAGGGAGAGAGAAAGAGAGAGAAGAAAGAGAGACACACGTGTGTAAATTCATGGGAAGAGACAAGAATGGATATCAGACTCTTAACAGTGGTACCAACTGGGAAAGGAAAGTAAGGAGAAACATACTACAGGGGTCATTTCAGGGTTTGTTCTTAATACTTCTGAATTTTAAAGAGTCGTTTACAATGAGAAAATATTGATGCATTAGTAGGGTAGTAAAAAAGACAAAACAATTAGAGAAATGCAGTAGAAAAGAATTTTTGGTTTTGGTTCATTGCCACATCTGTTTGTAATGGAGAAACAGCAGCCCAGCTTGGCTACTCCATTTATTTTGGTCATTTATTCATCATGCTTTGAGACAGGGCCAAGAATTCAGTGAATACAGAGGAAAATAAGCAACATTCTTCTCAAACAAATTATTCAACAAAACAATCCCAAAAGCGTTCTTTAGATACATATTTACCTACCTTCCGCACTTTCCTCCCCTGGAATCTAGAATTTTCCTTCCAGAAAATTCTAGTTGCTAAGCAACATTTCCTTCTTCTCTGCGGAGCTTGGTTGCCATATTAACTTTTCATTAGCTTGATGTTTCTCTTTTCTCCTAATCATCACACACATACACACACCGTTTTCTACAGTTCTCTAATGCATATGGTGTTTTTCACTCATTTGCTCTGTAAGTAATAAAAGTCTTATCTTCTGTACTGTTGCATACTCATAACCAAAAGAATGAAGGGAGGATTCCTCTTGCTGACAGAGAGATAGCTTTTCAAAAACTAACAAGAGGACTGGTCTAGGGGTTTCAGTTTGGGGATGGAATCCTAGGTCCTACTCATTACTTTAGGGTGATGGCCTTCAAATGGATAAGGCCTATTATAATTTCATTTAGTAAATACTTACTGAGCTACTATTATGCTCTTTATAATGTACTGGATATTGAGAAATGAAGTGGTCAATAGAAACAGTTTCCACCCTCAAGCAGGTTACATTCAAGTAAAATATGAATGTTGTCTGCCTCTAGTTTATTCAAACTCTGCTCCAGCTTCCAATTACACCCTGAGCTGGATGATGGTTGTCAAGGAGGAAGAATGTGTAGGAGGATGTATGCAAAGTCTTCTGCCTACCTGGGTTCTGAAGGAGTGATGGGATACAGGAGAACATTTTCCTCCTTTGGCAAGAGTCTAAAAACCAGGTGTGGAAAGGCCTGGAGCAAAAATCTGAGTTCTGGAATTCCTTTTCAAATTTTGGCCCCTGGAAACCCTTGGTCCCTCTGGAGGAGCTTCTGGTCTCCTAGGCCCTGAGGAACTATTGGGAATACATACTTGAGTAATGCTGCTACAGGCAGAGCAGCACATTTCCTTGCTATTGACAAAGATGGCCTGGATTTAAGTCCTGGCTCCATTGCTTCCTAGTAGTGAAAGCTTGGGCAAGTTCTTAACTCCTCTTTCGTAAAATGGCAATAATAGTGCGTAGACCAAAGGGTCATGATAATAGGAATGTTTTAATTTTGATAAATTGCTTAGAACAAGACCTGAAACATAACATAGTCAGAAATACTGATTTTCTATTTCTTTAGCCTGCCACTAATTCTGTAGCTCAGCATGGAAAGAAAGGAGGCTTACTTGGGAAGGAGCCATGCCTGTCTGTCATCAACTCACAAGAGCATACAATGCCGTCTCTCCCAGCCTTTGGTTGGTTATGCTGTGTTTGTAGGACCCAACTAGGTCAACCTGAGCCCTGAAGGCAATAAAAGCCAGTTCTCAAAGGTACCCATCACCTGATGAAGGAAGAGTAAGCAGAGCTTGTGGCTCCCAGTAAATAGGTAGCTCCTGGGGATAAGAACTTCCAATGGAAACAGGCCCCACCTTTAATAATGTTAGCAACAACAAAATAAGAGCAGTTAAGTACATTTAATCATAGCAGCAAGATATATTTTCTGGAAATGAAAGGCATGGTTTTTAATTTTTTTAATGCAGTGTATTATATGAAGTGAAGAGCGGAATGAGCAGTGCTGAGAATTGAATTATTATCATGGAAAATCAAAGTATAGAAATGTATCAAAGGTGTAGCAAATAATGAAGAGGTAGAAATACTGAAAGAAGAGAGGAGTGATTTGGAGAACACATGAGAGTCCAAATAAGCAAATGATAGATGATTCAGGAGAGAAAAAAAGAGAGGGGGAGGCAACAATTAAATACTAGGGGAAAATTCTCTGCCTTCAAGAAAGATTTGATTCTGCAGGTATAAAGTACTTACTGAACTTGAGCAGGATTTACTTGTAAAAGACAACTATGCATTTTATGATAAAATGCTTGAATCCTGAAGATAAAAAAATAAAAAATGATAAGCTTCCAGGCTGAAATAATTAGTTATAAAGGAAAAGAGAACAGACTGACATCAGATTTCTTGTCTGTGATTCTAGAAGCCAGATGGCATTTAAATAACATCCACAGGCTAGTGAGAGAGAAAACTGTGAAGAAATAAACAAGAATTCACAGAGGCTATTGGCACACAACTCTTCTGAAGAGAATACTAAAAAAAAAAAAATATTTAGTCAAATGCATAATTTAGAACAGAAATCTTAACATAAGCAAAGGTAGAGAAGAGTCATGAGAAATGAACTTTGCAATAAATGGGAAAGTGATTTGAAGTAATTAAGTGCTCTGAAATATAATGGCATTCTCTAAAATGATAGTTTAGAACAGCAATTTTCAACTGGTGTGCCACAAGAATTTTTAAAATATGCATATCTGACTATTTAGTCAAGGGCACTGATCTCTTTTCTCTTAGATTATCAAATTTAAAAATGACTACAGCCAACATAACAATAGCTGTTTGGTGTGAATAAATCAAAATTATACCAATTTTTTGGAGGGGTCAGATCAGCGAAAAAATAAATTTTTGGTGCACTGCAGAATTTTAGTAACTACTTTATGTGTGCCAGGAGATGGAAAAGTTTGAAAGTCATTGGTTTAGAAATAAAGCACAAAATAATTTCACCAAACTTTTTGTGCTGAGAATAAGGAGACAAGGGGAGAGGTAAAAGAATTTTAATCATAGCTTAGGAAGCACAGGGAATGAGGGTAGTCATCCACCCATCTAATGTTAGGGGAACAGCTGGGGATTACATGTGGCTTGGTCAGGGCAACCATCTCAATTTGGACTGCAGGCAGCTACAAAAAACAAGAAATATAACTAAACAGACTGTTTCTCATGTAACCAAAGTCGGGAGCAGACAGTACAAGTCCACATGTCAACGAGGTCCTAAAATAAATGTCCGAATTTTCTACTCAGTCCTCTTTCTTGTGGCTTTTTCATCATGATCACATGATGGCTGATCCACTTTTGGACATATCTGCATTTTAAGCAGGTAGAAGAAGGCAAAAGTAAAAAAGTACAGGCTGAGTATATATATTATTGTTCTTTCTAAAATCCCACCCAACAAATTTCTTATTGTTTATTATTAGCCAGAGAGTGGTCCTCTGACAACACCTAGTCAAAAGAGAGCATGGCATTTCTAGCTTGCAATACTCATGTCCCTCAAAGAAATCTACACTCTGATTAGTACAGAAGGGGAGAAGGCTATAAGTTAGATCATTAGCAGTGTCAGCAATGGAAACAGACTATATTTTCCTTTCATATCATAACTGAGAATTTTGTTTGAAAATTAGTACTTAGTACAGTGGAAATATAAAGTTGAACTTTCAAATTAACATGAGGAAAAAAGAGAATAAAGTATAGTATGATCATACCAAGGAAAACAAAGACAAGAAGGAAACAATGAAATAAAACAGTAAACATTAATATGACAGAAAGTATAGTTCTTATTTCAAACAGGAAAGGGCCAAATTGTTCCAATTTTGTTTAAAAAACAAAACTACCAGAAAAATGTAAATAAGATTAGAGTGAACTATGCATATTGAACAAGGTACAACTTAAAAACGTAATCACTACTCAGCCAAGATGGCCAAATATAATGAGAAAATTTCAAATTTTTAAAGATGATAGGCACATTCTTATATGCATTGAACAACACAATAACTAAAACACATAGTGATATAAAGTGTTATAACTATAAAGTTGAACAAAGTATAGAGGGAGATTTTGACAAGTCACTCAGAATTAAGCCCAGCAAGTAGAAAAGAAGCTTATTTCCTGGTAGAGTTCTTGGGAATGATTATAATTGAAGGCAAGCAAGTATAACATAGGGAAACAACTGCTATGCTAGAAGTGAGCACAGGGTAACCCAAACCCAGCTTCTCTTCTAGTAGGTACTACATGCACAAAGTAGGTTAAACAAGGATGGTTTTGCCTTTAAGGAGTTCATGATTAGGGGAGTAATTTCACTTTGTGGATACAGTTTAAGGTCATCTTTTTGTTTCTAAAGCTTTTCCTGGTTTAAAGTGAAAACGTAACAAGTACATCATCAAAATAACCTACAATAAGCACATGTGGCTTTATTAAATCGAAAATATTTTACCAAATTTTTTTTTCTTTTTTAGATCATTGATATAATCCATTAAATAGTTTTAATGGAGTAAAAGTCTGAGAAAATACTCATCTAATAATCTCCCCCCCCCCCTCATTTATAGTATACTGGAATTCGGTGCACAAAATTTGTGTATGGGGGGTCCCTCAGTTCAGCCTTCATCTGAACTCTCCAGTCCAGGACCCCTAGAGAGAGGTCTGACTGCCCCAATCTGGGACCACTGGCTCCTAACTGCTCACCTGCCTGCCTGCCTAATTGCCCCTAACCACGCTGCAAACCTGATCGCCCCTAACCACCTCTGCCTGCCTGTCTGATTGCACTCCTAACTGCTTGCTCCCCCACACCAGCCTGATCACGCCTCTATCTGCTTGCTCCCCTGCCAGCCTGATCACTCCTAAACACCTCTGCCTCACCCCTGCCACTGTGGCTTTGTCTGGAAGGACATCGGATGCCAGAAGATGCCTGGTTGATCTGGTCTAATTAACATATTACCCTTTTATTAGTATAGATGAGTGTAACCCCTGGCTGGTCCTTATAAGACAAAGTTGCAGGTTCAATCCATGGTCAGGGCACATACAAGAATCAACCAATGAATGCATGAATAAGTAGAACAGCAAATTGATGTTTCTCTCTCTCTCTCTCTCTCTCTCTCTCTCTCTCTCTCTCTCTCTCTCCTTTATCTCTTTCTAAAAAATAAAAATTTTCTATAGTATATGAGTGTATAGGGATAGGTGTTCACGGGTCCTCTAAGACAACCACTGTTCCGGGACGAGAATGTTGGTAAGTTCCGTTTGCTGCTATAATGATTTGTTTGACTGGCAGGCCCTGAGGGGCTCCTGAGATTGTGAGTTCATCACTTAAGTCACCCGCTGTTCCTTTATCCTCTCAAGATGGTTGACAACTTCCCTAACATGTACTTCTAATGCTCCTTTTTTCCTCCAAAGTTAACCACTCTCAGTTTTTTTTAACTTACTCTGATATAGTTACTGTTATAGTTCTGAAGTATACTGAATCATAACTTGAATATGTAATTATTACTGGAGTATATTCAGACCTTGAATTTTACAGAAAACAGTGAATTACATAATCCCCCTTTTTTAAAAATCCAGTGTCTTGATACAATACCAACAAAGAAGAATGCTTATGAGAAATATGTACAAAACTACTTACAAAAACCTGTAAGGGCAGCAATTAGATACAAACCTTTAAAAATCTGATGTTCTGTTACATAAGACCATTCATCTCTGAATTTTAGATCTTGCATTTATTCCCTTCTGATCGCCCCTCCTCCTTGCAGCTTAGTGAATGCTGAGCATTAAAAATCACTTAGCCGTCTTTCAAACCATTGCTAAAAGTGTTCATTCTTTGAGTCTGACCCAGGCAAGTGTATAAGTGAGCTCCACTGCATTGATTTTCCTGTGAAGGCTGTCCCACACATAGGGAGAATTCGGTAGATCTGTGGGGCCATTTTGGGTCATCACAGTGACTAGGGGGGGATGTTAGGGGATCTGCAATCAAGGAACAGTCACACACATTGAAGCACTGCTTCACATGAGCACAACTTCCAGTATCCCATCAGCTGATTATGTAACTGAAAGACCAATTTGGAATTAGCTGAACATAAAGTATTTGACATATAAACACATTTAAAATCTTTAAAATGTAACCCAAAGTGTCTTCTCATGTTTTTTTCCCCTAAAGTTACATTCATTTTTATTTTTTATTTTTTTACATTCACTTCTATTTCTTTTATTTTCTTTTCTTCAATGTAAAAAGATTTAAATGAAATTGAGAAGGAAAAATAGTGTTTCATATACAAACATTCAGATCTCCTGATAACATATTTACTAAAACTTACCTGTGGTTTAAACTTCTGAAGGCTGTTTCCAATCGCAAAATAGGAAATGGTCCTATTAATACCGCTGTGGGAAGGTCACATGGTTTAGTGGAGAGGCTGGATATTTCACAAAGGGAAGTGTTATTTGGATTAATGGGTAGGTGGAAACATCTCTTCTAGTTCTTTCTTTAGCAGACTGCGGTAACAAATTGTACTCAAATGCAGAGGCATCTGTTAGAGCAAGTGCTCTTTGCAGAATGTCGATAATTTTGTATACTTCTAATTCCTCTCTGTCTTGAACTTCTGAGCCTCACAAAATTAAAATTACTCGTTAGGAGAAAAAATCAATTAAAATCAAACCTTAGGTCATGTTTCACAAGTTTATAGTGGACCAGCCTGGGAGAGTCAGTGCCCGAGGAGCCTCCAGGGGCCGCCACTTCAGTGACAGCCTGGGCCTTGCAGAACCTGCTCTGGGCAGACAAATATAGATTCTGTAAGGGAAGGCATAATCAATACTACCAATCAAGAGGATTTCCCCAAAACTTTTAATAATGAACAAGGATAACTTGCCAAAATGGAAGAAAAACAAACAGAAAGTTTCAGTAACTAGGCCTTCATGTCTTAAAGAATTCTCATACTAAAATAAATTAATCATTTCATGTTTTAAATAGTTATCATGTATACACTATTTAAAAAGAAAATATCCCTCCAGACCTTAGAAAATTAGAATTGCAATTCAAAAAGAATTTTTTCCCTATTGGATATTTTATTGCCATCAACATTAATAAACTTACAAAATTTGCACACCTTTTTCTTGCCTTATAAACATAATGAATGTATCAGTCAGGGTCCAGTTGTGAAAACAGAAACCACACAGTTATTTTATCAGAGTAAATTTAATGTAAGGAATTGAAGAGTTATCGAATGATTGAAAGGTAGAAGGAAACGATATGAGAACTTTAGAAAGCGCTCCTATCTCTATGGCTGGAGGAACCAAGGTTGAGGTTATTGAAACTAACCAGCTGGCGCTGGTATTCTAGGAGCTCAGAAGCGGGATCTTCATAGCTGGGACTCAGATGTCTGAAGAAAGGCCACAGAGGGGGCAGCTGCAAACTGGTGCCGCTTTGTGAGGAGGCAAATGAGAGGTGCTGCAAGTGCCGGGAATAAACTGCCACTGCCAGGATGGGAAACCATTGCTGTGGCGACACTGATATGAGCAGGAGGTAGAACTGGGAGGAGCAAGTCTCCTTTCCCGCCTATTCTTTTGCCATCTGCCTCCTGTGCTGGTTTTTAGCAGGGAGCCAGATGGCAGTGAAGAAATGCAGTTTACAAAGTTCCAGCCCAGGATCATAGAGAAGAGTAGAGAAGGGTTGATTTGAAGCCAAGAGATAAAAGCTAATAAACAGAATCAGTAATTATACTTTTACATTTTAATGGACATGCATAGTGAAAAATTTAAGAATGAATTAACGTTTTAACTCTTCATTATTTTTTCACTATACCAAATGCAACCCCCCCAAAATTAAAATTGCAACTAATTTTTTTCATTAATAGCACATCAATGAACTCATAAATGTAATGCTTTTTTCCTTGTCTTGTAACAAATAATGAATTACTTATGCCATAATTTTATTTAGATTGCCAGTGACATACTAAACTATCTTAAATCTTGGTTTATAATAGTGTTAGAATTCTTTGATTAAATTAATCTTGCAATTTGTCTCTACATGTCAATCAACTGCAAGCTTTTTCTTTGAATATGATTTTTCTTCAAATATTAGTATTATATATGAAAATAATATAAAATTATAACATGCAGTAACATAATTTTGGACCAATTAGGAAATGGTCTTTAATAATAGAAATATGTAAGTTTTTATTTCCAACTTTGACTCTAAAATATATACAGACTTTTTTTCTGTCAAGTCTTACACTTTGGAATAAATAAAAATAACATTTATAGAATAGCTACTTTGTACTAAATGCTGCCATGATGAATACATGGATAATCTTCATGATGAGTGTTTGAGAGAGATACTATATTACTATTTTATAATTAAAGGAACTGAGAATCTAAGAGAGAGATTTCGTTAAGGTTACTTGATTGATTAATTGTTAGAAGTAAGCTTTATTAGAGTGTCAATATCAATTGCATTACTCATACAGCCCATGGGCAAGAGCCAAACTTGATTGCTTTTTCTCCAGAATGTCATAATGCTTCTTTTGAGGAAGAGTGTAACCTGCCATGCTTACAATTCTCTTCCCACATGCAACTATGTTCTTAGTTGTGTTTTGTGCTGTGCACTGCTGGGAAAGTAGTAAATATAAGAAGGATAGCCTAAACCATAGCGATGGAATAATAGTCTCAGAGATGGAAGGGACCTTAATAAACATCACCTAACCTAATTTACAATCTCTTCTCATAATACACTAAAAAAATTATTGAGCGCTTGCTTTTGCTAAGCATAATGCTATATGGTTTATAGGCACTGTCTCATTTAATCCTTACTACAATAGAACTAATAAGTGAATATAGGAAGATTGTTAGATACAAGATCAAGGTACAGAATTTAATTACTATCCTACATATCAGCAACAAAAATTAGAAAATAAAATAGCATCATTTACAGTATGATCAGAGCTCAACAAATACTTAGAAAGAGATTTGGCAGACAGTGCGTAAAATTTCTGTACTCGAAACCACAAAACATTGTTGAAAGAAATTAAAGAAGAGCTACATTAATCGGTGTAATAAATCATGCATACGAACTGGGAAACTCCAGAATGAAAAGAGGTCATTGTCGATAAAATAATAGTTTTATTGGGTCAATATATGTTTATTCAAACCCATAAAATGTTCCATGTGAACTCTAACATAAATTAGAGACTTTGTGATAATGATGTATGTGTGTAGGTTCAGCACTTGTAACAAATGTAACCCTCTGGTGGGAAATGTTAATAGTGAGGGAGGCTGTGCCTGTGTAGGGGCAGGGAATATATGGAAATTCTTTACCCTTTCTGTTTAATTTTTCATGTGAACCTAAAACTGATTTTTTAAAAGTTTATTAATTAAAAGAAAGATATTGCTCATTTGCCTCAAATTAGTGCATAGCATCAGTTTAGTTTCAATAAAATACTCAACAGGTTGTCTTTTGTTTCTGTTCTTTGCAAAAAAAAAAGCTAATTTCAAAATCTATAGAATTAAAAAGAGCTGAAAATTGTTAAAGCAATTTTAAAGAAAAGCTGTAGAAATTACAAAAAGAGCTATCAATATGTATTAAAAGGTATAATACTTTAAAATGTGGTATCAGTACAAAGATAAGCAAATTGACCAGTGAAATATAATAGTGAAAAAATGCTGCATTTCTCAAAAAGATGACGCTACTGTCTTTTTGATAAATAACCCTTAGTCAATTAGATATTCATATGAAAAGTTATTGTAATACCACTTTAAGCTTCAAGAAAACTGGAAGCAACTTGAGGTATCTTAACCCTATTTTATACCACACATAGAATCAATTTCAAATGGATTTCACACTTAAAAGTATAAGGCAACAAAACAAAGCATTTAGAGAACATAGGGAGGTCTTTAAGGCTGTGAAATAAGCAAATATTTCTAAACATGAGACAAAAGGCCCCCAAATTGACACATTGGACCATATTAAAAATATACGACTTCTTGATGATATTATCAAGAGACTACACAAACTATAGAATAGAGGCAGCATATATATTCAACAACTCATACCTAGGGACATAACTCCTACAAATCAATAATAAAAATCAAATGAAATATGAACAAAAGACAGACAGACAGTTCCCAAAAGAGGATATATCAAAATGACCAATGAGCATATAAAAATGGGCTCAACTTCATCAATAGCCAGAGGAATACAAATTTAAATTTAAAGCACAATGCAGCATTACTGAACACCCAACAGACTGACTAAAATTAAAGATGCAGAAGGTAGTAAATGTCTGTGAGAGTGTGGGAAACCAGATCACTCATCATTGCTGGTGAAAAGCGGCACTACCATGTTGGGAAACTGTTTAGTTGTATCACTAAACACATACATATTCTACATAGCCTATAATTTCAACCTCAGATTAATATGAAACAGAAATGCATGTATCTCTTCACCAAATACAAGAAGAATGTTTATAGAAGCATTCATTCAAGTTCAAAACTACCCAAATGTCAGAAATAGCTAATGGAAAAGTCAATAAACAAAGTGTGGTACTTTATTAAAATTGAAAATGTATGCAATAAGAATAAATTATTTATAATCTCGTGCAGCAACATAAATAAGTCTCACAAACATAATGTTGAGCAACAAAGTCAGACACAAAAGAACACACATGACTTACTTATACAAAGCACACAAGGTACACAAAGTACCTATGTGGTTAGAAATGAAGCTGGTGGCCATAGCCAGTTTTGCCCAGTGGATAGAGCATCGGTCTGTGGACTGAAGGGTTCCAGGTTTGATTCCAGTCAAGGGCACATGCTCGGATTGTGGGCTCGATCCCCAGTAGAGGGCGTGCAGGAGGCAGCCAGGCAATGATTCTCTCTAATCATTGATGTTTCAATCTCTCTCTCCCGCTCCCTTCTTCTCTGAAATTATCGATACTATATAATAAAAGGGTAATATGCAAATTGATGCTAACGGTGGAAGGACCAGGAACAACCTGTTGCTATGATGTGCACTGACCACCAGTGGGCAGATGTTCAATGCAGGAGCTGCCCCCTGATGGTCAGTGCATCCCACGGGGGGAACTCTGCTCAGCCATAAGCCGGGCTGACAGCTGCAAGAGCAGTGGTGGTGGTGGGAGCTGCTTCTGCCTCCTCGGCAGTGCTAAGGATGTCCAACTGTGGCTTAGGCCCGGTCCCCTGAGGAGCAGGCCTAAGCTGGCAAGTGGACATCTCCCAAGGGTTCCCGAGCTGCCAGAGGTGCAAGCTGGACTGAGGGACCCCCCAGAGTTCACAAATTTTCATGCACTGGGTCTCTAGTGAAAATATTTTAAAAAAGAAAGAAAGAAAGAAAGAAAGAAAGAAAGAAAGAAAGAAAGAAAGAAAGAAAGGAAGGAAGGAAGGAAGGAAGGAAGGAAGGAAGGAAGGAAGGAAGGAAGGAAGGAAGGAAGGAAGGAAGAAAGAAAGAAAGAAAGAAAGAAAGAAAGAAAGAAAGAAAGAAAGAAAGAAAGAAATGAAGCAGGTGGCTTTCCTTGTGGGAATTGTAACTGGAATGGGTCATAAGAGGAGTTTCTGGGGTGCTAGTAAACTTCAATTCTTTAGATTTAACACCATTACACAGGTGTGTAAAATTTGTAAAAATTCAATGACCTGTACACTTACAGTGTTTTTATGATATAGTTATACTTCATAAACGTTTGAAATGCCCATACCCTCAGACCTGACAATTCCTTTAATCCCATAGAAATTAAATGACTAGTAAGTAAGGGTTATGTACAAAATTTTTATTGTAATATCAAGCTTCAAGAAAATTGGAAGTAACTTGAATTTTAATTAATAGATGAATGATTAAATGTGTTATGCTTCATTCACACCACGGAGTAATATGGCAATTAAAAAGATTATTGGATTTCTACCAGCTGACTCAGAGGCGTCTGCAGTGTGTATTATTGAGAAAATCCACAGAGAAGTATATGAGTGACGATTTCATATTTATAAAATGATCTGTGTGTGTGTGTGTGTGTGCATGAGAATATGTGTCGATAATATTGGTTACTTAGGGCGGGTGGGTGCCGGAGTGGAGTAGAGATGAGGAGAGTCTCTCTCTCACACACACACACATATTCATAAAACTACATTTGGAAAAAGTGGCTCATTATTAAAGAAGAAAAAAAGTCACACATATTCTGCCTTCATGCATGTGCAGTTGGACATAGGCATAAAGAGATAAAGAAAAGATCGGTGTTTTAAACGTTAATTGGTTTCTCTCAGGCTTGTGGGATTTCATATATATTTTTAAACTTTTGTCATACATATATGCATTGTTTGATTTTTTTATAATGTGTATGTATAATTACATGACCAAATATACAATGAGCTTTTTTTTTCATTATAAACATAAATTTGTGCTAGGTGAAGAAACTGGTATTTATGAGAAATGTAAAACAAACATTGATTAAAAGGCTACTGAGTAATTTGAGAAGATATTTTTTAAAAGATGTTACTAAAATGCAGGAGCACAGAAATATGGAAGTAATGTTTAGACTTAAAATGTTTTGTATTGTTAAAAAAGAAGGTTCAAAAGCTATGTATGATATTCAAACATGAGAGAGAAATTTACAGCTTAATGACTGTGTGTATACACTGGTATGGGATAGGACACATTTGGAATAATTCACAATAAATTGTCTGAGCCCCAGTGGTTGCCTATGGGAAGAGGAACAAGATGGATAGAGACTTGCTTTGACTGTACAGCTTTGTGCTTTTTAAAAAAAAAAACAAAAAAACTTTATAGTAGTATTACCCCTTCAAAGGAGTAAGGGAGGGAATAAAGAAGGAAGGAAACAGACAGAGGGAAGAGGTGTTAACTTTAGTGCTTTATCAAGAGTCAGCATTAAGATTTGTTTTCTTTTTCTGACAATATCATTGCTTACAATAGCAAATCTGAGTGGTAAAATGAAATATGATTAGCTCTTTAAAAATATCTTTTTTGATTTTAGAGAGAAAGGGAAAAGGAGAGAGAGATAGAAACATCAAGATGAGAATCATTGAGAACCAAGATGGCGGCATGAGGTGTATACTTAAATGCACGGCCTCCACACCTACATTATAGAAATACAACTATTCAGATAAACGACCATCCTCCAGAACCAAGGGAGGGGAAGCGTTACATTTAGAAGGCAAGAGGAGTGCTTTGAGACTGAATAGCAGCTCCCGGCGCGCCCAAACTGAAAGGTACGAGCGAAATGGAGGCGGCAGTGCGGCGTGCGGTGGTGCAGGTGAAAGGGTGGCAGCGGCTATTGGATCCGCGGCTTAGAAGATTATAAACTCCCGGGTCGCACTGAATGCAACGCGGGCTGTAGGGCAACAGGGTGGCGGAAGACCAGTGGCATTCTAGCAGTGCTATTCGCAGCTATCACTGACGTGGAGATTCGGGTACTGAGAATCGTGCGCAGACCCCAGGGCTTGGAGACGCCAAATGCAGTAGAAACTGTGGCATTAGCAGAGGGGACTCCATTATGAGTCACTCCATCCCCGGTGATTCTAAGACCCCGCCCCACCCCACCTACAACCCCACCCAAGCTGTGCACCTGCCTGCCTTCAGCATAACCTAAGGGTCTGCAGCTGAGACAGAACTCCAATAGATCCAAACTCCAAACAACGAGGAGAAAGGCCTGCAGGTCATTTCCCCCCAGTGATACCTCCCAGTGATAACTACAACAAGACTGTGCACCCAGCCTTCAAAGGCGTACAACAAGAGTGTCCACCCCAGGTGATTGGGGAGGCTGAATCACTGGGCCCTATATAGGACACCTAGCACAAAAAGCCAAAATGCGGAGACTAAGAAACAGGTCACAAAAGACAGAAATGGAGGAACACAAACGACTGGATATAGAGTTCAAAACCATGGTTATCAGGTTTTTCAAGAAGTTTCTAGAGACTGCTGATAAATTTAGTGAGACCCTCGAGCATATGAAAAAGAACCAGCTAGAAATTAAGCATACACTGACTGAAATAAAGAATAATATACAGAGATCCAACAGCAGACGAAAGAATCGCAAGAATCAAGTCAAAGATATGAAATATGAAGAAGCAAAACCCACCCAGCCAAAAAAGCCAAAACAAACAAATAAACAAACAAACAAAAAATCAAAAAGTATGAAGATAGTGTAAGGAGTCTCTGGGACAACTTCAAGCATACCAACATCAGAATTATAGGGATACCAGAAGAAGAGAAAGAGAAAGATATTGAAAACCTATTTGAAGAAATAATGACAGAAAACTTCCCTCACCTGGTGAAAGAAATAGACTTTCAAGTCCAGGAAGTGCAGAGAACTCCAAACAAAAGGAACCAAAGGAGGACCACACCAAGACACATCATTATTAAAATGCCAAGAGCAAAAGACAAGGAGAGAATCTTAAAAGCTGCAAGAGAAAAGCAGTTAGTTACCTACAAGGGGGAACCCATACGACTATCAGCTGATTTCTCAACAGAAACTCTGCAGGCCAGAAGGGAGTGGCAAGAAATATTCAAAGTGATGAACAGCAAGAACCTAC
>PVJC01021457.1:0-28163 GCA_004026665.1 Murina feae
GGAACAGAGAGAGGCACAGGGAGAAGGACGGACAGAAAGATGGAGGGGGACAGGAACAGGGAGATGGAGCAGGACAAAGAAAGGGAGAAGGACAAGGAGAGGGACAGGGGCAGGGAGAGGGAGAAGGAGAGGGACAGGGAGAGGACAGAAAGAGGTATAGGGAGAGGGAGAGGGACAGGGACAGGGGCAGGGAGAGGGAGAATTAGAAGCAGAACCGGATCATAGTCTAAGGACTTCATAAACTTCCTACAAGGTAAATGTGAATAATACACTGGACAGAGTTTCAGAGTTAAAATAGTGGGGATGGAGACACAAAGTTAGAGAGAAGACCAAGAGAGATAATGGGAAAGAGGACCTCCTCAGTATGAGTGAGGCTCCAGTTCAGAAAAATCTGAGTTTAAATCACAGCCCTGTTCTTAGCTGTAGGAATATCTTCATTTCCCTGAGCATCAGTTTCCAATATGTAATATAGCAATACCAATATACTGCTATCTGTTACCCACAATTCCCAAGTCCCAAAAGCTCTGAAAATAAGTTCTGTTGTAAGTTCGGTGCAAAGTATTTTGGTTGCAAAATCTGACCTGACCCGGAGTAAAATGATGTCTTCATTCACTCCACTTAATATGCGTACTAGTAGAAATGTTAATGCATTGGATTAAAGCATGCTGTTGAGGCACAGCTGAGGCTGTTTGACTAATATAAAGCCTCCTCATTAGATTTGCAATATCTTGAAAACAAATAAATAAATACATTCCAAAACTCATCTGGCCCATAAGGTTTTGGATAAGGACGGAGGACCTGAAACTGCTAAAATGTATTAAATGCTTGTTATGTGCTAGGCACTGTACTTCATGCTTTGTATACATTTTCTCATTTGATGCAGTGAAAGCCTGTTACACATTGGAACTCAATAAATGGAAGTTGCTATTATAAAGTAACGGTAATCTGGGAAGTCTCCATGGATAAAGTAAACTTTAACCTAAAATATATAAGTGGCAAATTGGGTGGGGAACGGTGGGTGGCATGGGAAAGGCTGCTCCAGAAGGTAGGAGGAGGGTGCTAATTCTATTCTCACTTGTTCCTCATCACAACCACTGAGAAAAGAAAACAGTTGGCAACAGGTTGTGGAGCCTAGTTAAGGAGCTTGGATTTCCTGATGGAAGGCAGGAGGGGCTGAGGAGAAATGGCCAGGTGTATGGAGTTCATAGTCCCCCTGGAAACTGGGTTTCATCACTTCCCCTCACTATTGCTCTTCCACAGTCAAATGAAATAAAATGTAGACATAACCAGGATGTTTTGTGGATGAAGAAAAACCATATGTGGGTAGTTCTTTAAAGATATTGAATACAAAGGCCACATTCACTTCAGAAGGTGTCCTTCTCAAAGAACCTGAACCTTTTTTAAATCTTAGCAATGTCACAACAAGACATTCCTGAGTAATTGAGAGGGGCAAAAAGAAAAGTGCTCTTTTTGCATCATTGAAATTGAAAACCATAGATTCCACGTCCTGCCCACATTCACAGATGTGCCTAGAACAATGATAGAGAGAGGTCTCAAAAGTCCTTCATTTCAACAATTGATTTATTCATTCACTGATCTAATGTGCACTTAGAAATGATTGGATAAAGGCCGGTTCTGGGGAGAAATCATTAGAGAAAATCCACTCTCAATGCCGGTCCCCAGCAACTGTTCTAAGTGTCTTCTTTTGTCATACGTTACGTTATCCAAGGTTAAGCCAGATCAAGAGGGATCTAGAAGGTCTCAAAGGAGAACCCACAAAGTGATTGGAATTGGAAGGCAAAAGGGTTTGCTTCTGTCTCTGGCTATATGGCAGGAGACAGAGTTAGGCTCCCAGCTGAACTCCATCACTGGCACCTTTGATGTCTTAGGAATCAAACCAGAGGACCTGACAGCTGATCGCCAAGGCCTTCTTTAAACGTTTTTAAAATATATGGAAATATAACTTCAAATATATTTTAAAAAATTGTGCAAATAATGCAGAGAATTCATATATGTTCTTCATCCAGATTCCTCAAAGGTTAATAGGACCCTGTTTCTGTTTTGATTTTTTATTTATCCTTCTGTCGCACTCTCTGTGGCTGTGTGTACAAGTGAGAATGAACTGTGAAAGAGTAAATTGCAGATATAATGCCCCTTCTCCCTTATATACTTTAAAATATCTTTCCTAAAAATAAGTCATACTCTAATACTGTTACCATAGTACAACTAATAAAATAAGGAAATGAAGAAATTGGTGTTGTAACAATACTAGCTGAACTACAGATCTTATAAAGATTGCACCAAGTGCCCTAATAATGGCCTTTAGTGCAAAAGAAGATCCAGACTCCTACTGCATTCATTTATCATGTCTCTATTTAATCTCCCTTCATCTGGAGCAGTTTATCTCTGTGTCCCAGTGTTTCATGCCACAGACATTTTAGAAGAGTATGGCTCAATTCCTTTGCAGAATCTCCTTCAAGTTGGTTTGTCTAATGGTTCCTGGTGGTTAGATTATACACATTTGGCAAGAAAACCACAAAAGTAATGTTCTCCTTGGTGCTTCACTTCATAAGACATGTATGACAATTTGTCCCATTACTAGTGATGCTAACTTACATGACTTGTTCAAGATGATGTCTGCCGGGTTTCTCCAATGCAAAATTACTGTTTTCCTCCTTCTAATTAGTGTCTTATGGGAAGACACTGAGATTATATAAAATTCTAATACTACTCAAAATTTATCATTAGTTTTAACATCCATTTACATTTCTTGCCTAAATCAATTATTACGATGGTTGCTAAATGGTGATTTTTTTAATCTTATCATTTCTTCTATATTTACTAGTTGGCTTTCCATGGTAAGGAAGAGCTTTTCTGTCCTATTTATTTATTCATTTATTTATTTATATTAGTGAGGACTGATGGGTTCTTAATAATGAACTACAGGTCCGGTGCACGAAATTCATGCACTGGGGTGGTGGTGGGGGGGGGGCGCAGTTGTCCCTTAGCCTAGCCTCTTGGGGGATGTCTGACTGACAGCTTAGGCCCACTCCCCACAGGAAGCAGACATCCTTATTGCTGCTGCAGAAGCTGGAGAGGCTCCCACCACTGCTGCTGTGCTCACCAGCTGTGAGCCCAGCTTCTGGCTGAGCAGCACTCCCTCTGTGGGAGCGCACTGACCACTGGGGGGCAGCTCCTGCATTGAAAGTCTGCCCCCTGATGGTCGGTATGTGTCATAGTGACCAGTCATTCTGCTGTTGGGCCGATACTGGCTCTCCAAGGGGTCCCAGATTGCAAGAGGGCACAGACCAGGCCTAGGGACCCCACCGGTACACAAGTGGAGCTGGGGATGGACGCGGGAGGTTGGCCAGCTGGAGACCGACTGTGGGAAGGCTCCAGGGCATGTCTGACCCATCTCACTCAGTCCTAATTGGCCAGACCCCAGAAGCAAGCAACCTACCAGTCAGAGTGTCTGCCTCCTGGTGGTCAGTGCACATCATAGTGACTGGTTGACCAGTCGACTGCCCCCTCATAGTCATTGGGAGTAGTTGAGTGGCCTTAGCATATCATTAGCATATTATGCTTTGATTGGTTGAATAGACAACTGGATAACCAGACAACTGGACACTTAGCATATTAGGCTTTTATTATATAGGATTATATTCTCTTAATATTATTATTATGTATTTGATGCTCAAATTGTCTGAGATTCTCTAAGACCTTCTTTAACTCTAATACTCTGTGAGAAGAGGAGGCTGCTCAGTATCCTCAGTTGACACTAAAGTGTTTTTTAAGGTGATGTTTAAATTGTAAACCAAATATTGAATGACTGCCTAAAATTCACGCAGGAAAGAGATGCCATGGTTGAGCATTGAAGTCTTGAGAAGAAAAAAAAAGGATTGAATGCTTTGAACCTAACATTTGTGTGGGTTAGAGAGAAAACAGCTATGAAGAAGGGACCCTTGAGGAGAAGCTAAGTCCATGAACTGTAGAAACTTCTCTGATACAACAGGAGGTTTGAGTTTCCTCTTTCACTCAGGTCTTAGCTGAAGGTTGTTTACTTAACCTTTTCCACAAGCTGCGTCTGATCAGCCATGCAACTCTTCCATTCTCATGTTTACTCTTGGTTTACTCATGGTATTCTTATTCCATACTTTCCCAGATTAGCAGGAATTGGAGACTGACTGTCATTGTGATCCTGGATGGCATACTTGGAAGTAGTTTCTTCAAGCTTGTGAAATGGGCATTTGTAACTTCTGGGGCTGGTTTGTGTGTAAAACAAAACCTCACTAGTTAGGAGGACCCAAATGTCATCCACAGAGTTGAAAACTGTATGTCCCTATGTTGAGCAGAACCTGAGCAAATCCATCCTCATTCCAAACAAAACCTTTTGGTAAGTCTACTCATAGATTGGTTCAGCCCCATAAGAACCTGTGCTCTTCTTAAACTGGCTCCCACTAGGGAAATAACAACGTGGCTGAAAAATCACTTGAAAATAATTAATAATGCCTCTGCAAAAACCCAGCTATCTCAAGTGGTTTAACATCTTTGTGCCTAATCGGTCGTAGACACCTGGATTCTACGGAAAGAATGAAGAGGTGAGGCTCATGGGAAAAAGCAGCCCCATTTCCCCTCAGTCACCCATGGAAACTCAATTTAATGGCTTGACACACACAGGAATTTGCACACGTGCATGGAGGGGGCCAAGCCTGCACTTTAGTGGTAGCATTTAGCTGTTCCTCTGAAATGCTAATGAAGACTTGATTTCACAATTGCTAACAAAGTTCTCAGACTTGTTAATGTATCACTCCCTCTAAAGGCCAGAGACAACAGCACTAAACAAAAGGCTTCAAGTACCCAGAAAGGAATTGCTGCCTCAGTTGAAAGACATCCAGGGAAAGATAGAACTTAATGCCTCCTTCTGCTTCCTCAGTTCTCTGGCAGCCAATAAGTTCTTTCAACTAATCCAGTGGTTCCCAACGTGAGGCACAGGCCCTATGTCTCTCCCATCGCATTTTTAAGGGGGGGCAGTTTAAGAATGAGTTATTAACAGTGAATTTTTTGCATTTTTTATGGTTCTAAGGATCTCATATACAATATGTAAATATATATTGTGACATATTTATGCATCTCAGTTCTCTATTATATGTTTTGAAGCTTTATTTGCTATTTTTTCATATCACTTCATATTATTATTATTTTTTAAACTTTCTTAGTGATTTCTTCCTCAGAACTTCAACTGTCCTTTCATTCTTTTATTTTTCTCTTCCATGGATGCCATGTTCTTTGGAAGCTTATTTAGACCAAGTTAATGGTCTTTAGGCTTCCTCCATGTAAATAGTTCATTCTTTTAAATTTATTTTATTGATTTTTTACAGAGAGAAAGGACGAAGTATAGAGAGAAACATTGATGAGAGAGAAACATCTATCAGCTGCCTTCTGCACACCTCCTACTGGGGATGTACCTCAACCAAGGTACATGCCCTTGACCAGAATCGAACCTGGGATCTTTCTGTCACAGGCCGATGCTCTATCCACCGAGCCAAACCAGTTAGGACAATAGTTCGTTTTTTGAATAATAAAAATTATATGTCACGGCGGGGGTGGGGTGGTGTGCAGACCATCAGGATTTTAGAGATGTTTAGGTGGGGCATGGCCAAAAAAACGTTGGGAACCACTGATCTAATCTATATCTCTGCAGCTGGTAACCCCACTTCCAGCTCATCACCCTTCTTAAAGTAAATATCTATATGTTCTCTCTCCTCCCATGTCACCCATCTCTTCTTGGATTAAGAAGACAATGAAAAAAGGATGAGGGATGGTAGGGAAGATGTGGAAACTGACTCTGAATGCTACTTGTGTTAAGTTCTCTACACGGTCATCACATATCATCCTCACAAGAAAGAGGTAAAGCTGAAGAGACAGAGGCTCTGAGAAAATAGTGATTTGCCAGAGCTCTTAAAGTCAACCTTCCTTCCCTGTTCTGAGCTACCTGTGCTGAGTCAGAAGGATTGTTCTATAGCAATAGCTTGGCTACAGGTTTTCTGTACCACTTTCAGCAAATCATATACAGATGGTCTCAACTTAAGGTGGTATTAACTCCCGATAAAGCCATCATAAATGGAAACTATCCTAAGTCATGTGAATGGAAAAGGGATCACATACAAAACCTGACAAACTCAGAGACCTAAAGTAACAACACAGGATGGTTTGAAATGAACACTTCCTAACCAAAATCTACTTATGGCAGAGTCATGTCCTAGGCCAGTATCTTCCTTGACAAAGGTCAGTCTTGACCTTAACTGAGCCTGTCTATTGTCTTTTTGTATCCCTTTTTGCCAGAGGACCCCTGAGAGGATAATCTCCTACTGGAACTGGAGATCACAGAACCCTCATTGTTGCCTTGTTCTCCCACACACAGCCTCTATGTTCTGTAAGTATCAATTGTTAATCCTATACCCACCAACGTAAAAGAAATATGTGTCTATCCATTTTACTTTTTATCTAATCGCAGAGGTTTCCCCGATTTGTTTTCTCCCACCTCCCTAATCTATCACCAGTGAATTTCATATAACCCTCTTATATCTTCACCTTGATTCTTATCTATAAAATAAGTGGCAAGACTGCCATTTTCCAGAGCATTTTTTCAATCCATTGAGATTTTGCTTCCTGGCAATTGTCAGTTTGGTTCAAATAAACTCATAAAAATTCTCACAGGTTTGGACATCCCTTAGTGTCCACAGTTGGAAAGTGTATTTAATATGCCTAACCTACCGAACATAATAGCTTAGTCTTGCCTACCTTAAACGGCTCAGAACACTTACATTAGCTTTCAGTTGGGCAAAATCATCTAACACAATGAATACACTGCAAAGTAACATTGTTTACACTCATGACTGCACGGCTGACTGGGAGCTGCAGGTCACTGCCACTGCCTCACATCATGACAGAGTACCTACCACACATCACCAGCATGAAGTTTTCATTTCAGAATATCCTCTGAGTTTTTCAGGTTTAGTATGTGGCCCCTTTTCCGTAAAGTCATACTCATCCAGTAGAAACTGTACTTTAAAGATCAAAATTTACAGCACAGTTTCTACTGGATGCATATTACTTTTGCACCATCATAAAATCAAAAATCCTAAGTTGAATTTTCATAAGTCTCTGCATATGCCATGTCCTCCCCCACACCTCCTCTACCACAAGGCTTTTGCACATGCTCTTCCTACAGCCTGGAATGCTTCTCTCCCTTCACCTGGGCCACCGTTACCCTTCACTTATTTCATTATTTTTCGAGTTCAGCTCAGTCATAACTACCTCAGGGAACCTCGGTGACCCAGCTCAAAATCCCTGTTACGGTTCTCATAGCATCAATGGCAATAGAAATTCTTTTACCAACGTCCACTTACCTGACTTCCCAGATTCACCAGCATTTCCACCTCCCTGTGAGTCATACTGACTGATGTCCCAGGGACCCTAAACGCTGGCAGCTGGCAGGCCACTCTTTAATAGGGCTACATATTCCTACCTCTTTCTTGTTTAGTTTTTGTTTATCAAGAGCCATTTGTATTGTTCCCAAATTGATTCATGCTGGTTGTACATGCTATTGTCACTTACACAATTAAATTAAGCATTATATAAGCCAATGAAATGTGAATGCAAAAAGTATTCATTCACATAAAAACTAAATTGAATAATTTGAAAAGGCTTGATGAAGGTGAGGCACAAAAACGTGCTGCTTATTTAGGAGTGAAGCAATTATTAAAGGTAAGGGAGGGGATTATGGAACTATAGAAGAATTCTGCAGTTCAATATTTTTTCAGGTGTGCCTTTATCCTCTCCCTCCACTTTAAATAAATGAAAACAGGAAATGATAGATGATGCATTAAGGATGAGGCTTAAGGAAAAGCATTGTCCCTGCCTCAGAAGATGCATGCAGATGTGTATGTGTATATACATATATATCTTTTATGTTAAGATAAATGTTATGGCATGTATCTTTTTTATGCTTCCCCCATCCCATTAGATCAAAATCTTTATGCAGGTCATGACACTGGTGTATTCTATCAGGACTAGGCACAGAATTCATAGAGCCCAGTGTAAGATGGAAACATGGGACTCTTTGTTTAAAACATATTAGGAATTTCAAGATGATGACAGCAGAGCATTAAACCAAGTGTGGGGCCTGTTTAAGTGCGGGGTCCTGTGAGCCTGCAGAGGCCACGTTCCCATGAAGCCAGCTCTGATTCCCACCTCCTAACACAGAATGTGGCATGAGTCGGTGATTCTTCCACTCAACAGGCATTCACTGAAGGCCGTCAGTGTGCCAGGCACTACTCTAGACCCTGGAAATACAGTGTGGAACAAACGTGACAAAACTCTTGCCCTCCTGGAGCTTAATTTCCATTGACACTGTTAGGAAGGCAGGGATATACATACAGTAACAACAAATACATAACATGTCTGGCATGTTAGATGGTGTTAGTGCTAGGGAGACAAATAAAACCAGGGAAGAGGAAAGAGGAGTGTGAGGGGTAATAAATATTTGTTGAATTAATGCCATAAACTTCTAACCAATACTCAAAGGAGAGTAAAAAGGCAAAATATAATCAGAAAAGAAAACAAAAAAACCGGGAAAATGGAAATACAAACAAAACTCAAAGCCGAAGAAAAATAGACTAAGTGATGTTTGAGCTTCCTGATAAACCAAAGAAAAAAATAAGAGATGATCAAGCCCATGATTACTATCAGAAAGGAGCAATGTCCTTGGACAGAAAGAGGAGCTAGCAGTCGATCTCTTCCTTCCTTACAGAACCAAGCAAGAGTGCAGCTGGGAGAAGAAGGTAAATAAATGTTAAGATACTACAATATGCAGGGGGTTATTACTATTAGAATCTGTCACAGAATAAAAGAGACAGCTTTTCACTGTAATGTCTTTGCTTTTCCTGGAAGGATACTAAGTAAATTCATCTTGTTAGGCAAAGAATCCTTGAAACTTCAAATGGGCTAACATTTTGAATTTGAAATTCGACAATCCACTCAGCCCGCAAAAATTTCAACCAGTCTGTAAAAATTCTACCCACCTCCCTTCCTGTCACTTACTACAGGAGGTGACCGGCCAGGGCCCGACAGGCAGTGACATTAGACAGGACGCCCTGGGTCTCTCTTTTAACCCTGTTCCTCCCCAAACCCCACTCCGCTTGGATGGAACCTGAAGCTGCCAGCATCTATTCCTTCTGCTCTTCCCTCAGACCCCACAGGCCCAAATCAGTAGCCCCAGGAAATCAGGTAGGCCCATCCTCGGTGACATTGATGTGTCTTATGAACACACAGACCCAGAGCCAAGAAACTGCTGGTTAAGAGCAGAGAAAAACGGCCACCCATGTACTCAGTTTCAGGCAACTGAAAGAGGAGGCAGCATAAACAGACGAGGCACTTTTGTCTTTTTCTTTGTGACTGTTACCCTGTGTCTATATCTCTCTCCCACACACCGACAAACCAAATGAATACCTGGGGGTACTTCAGAGACAGAGTTTAATGGGAAGCAAATGAAAAAAAAAACGTACCAGCTACCTTGATGGGTAGATTGTTTTTATCTAGATGGAAAAAAAACAAAACCTTCATTAATACAGAACCATCGTGGAACCTCAAAGAGGCTCCGCGCAGTTAACTTGGTGGCTGTTTCAAGCATTATTTTAAACAGTGAGCCTATAGGTTCCCTCAGTGGCCTGTCTGAGGCTCTTCCCATAAGGAGCATCTGCCTATGGAGACTAGCTACAGCCAAAGAGAAAAGTATCTGGGCATTTCCACCAAAGATAGTCCCACACTATGAATCTGGTGCTGCTTGAATTTCTCCATAAAACGTGAAAGAGAGAGCATTTCCCACCAGCCACTGTTTCTGGCATTAACACCGGCCCTTCTACCAGTTCCCACTTAGGTATCAAAGAGACACTGCTAATGAGAGAAACGCTTGCTGCAGGGTTTCTATTTTAGGCCTCGTGCCAGTAAATATAACTCTGTTTTCTCTGACTTGAGTCTGGGGCGTGTTCACATGGCACATGGCTGTTTGAAGCACACCTTAAATGTGGTTATTAAGACTCTGAGCTGTGCTACATGTGGTCATGTTTCTTTCTTTTTCTACTATGGTAGAATTGGAAACTGTTCTTCAGCAGTTTTGCATCATATCCATGGGAACAAGAAAAGAATTTGGGGACCAGTGACTTCCAGCTCATTTTCACCCACAGCGCAGGTGATCCCATAACTTATAATTCAGGAAAAATGTCTTCTCCCCATGTCTCCTCTCTTTGTGAGCCTGGGTCCTCCAGTCTCCTCGCCTCCAGGAGATGGCCTTGACCTCATTTCCTTTTTGGCAACCCCTGCAGTCCAGTCATGGTTCTTTGACTGGTTCCCTGATGCCGAATGCTTGTGACTACACATTCCAGATCAGCCCCAGTAGCCTACCATGATTGACTAATAAATGTGTGAAGTTTTGCATTTGGTTCTATACTACAGTGTCCCTACTGAGCCATCTTATTTTCCTACTCTTCTCTTTCCCTCACCTACTTCCAAATTCTGTCAATTTTACCATGGAACCCTTTTCTCTTTCCATTCCTGTTGCCACTGCCTTAGGCTGAGTCTCCATTATCATCTACTTTAATTATGGCAGTAGTCTACTACCTTCCTTGGCTTTTTGCTCTGTTTTCTAATCTATCCTCAACCTTACTAACATAGTTATCGTTCTTCTTTTCTTCTATACTATTTAGAGCCATAATTTTCCCTCTGAGTCAGGATTTCTCAAAGGTAACATTATTGACATGTAGGGTCAGATAATTCTTTACCGTAGGTGGCTGTCCTTTGCAATGTAGGGTAGCTTTTACCCATTAGATGCTATTCTCTACCCCTCATTGTGACAAATGTCTCCAGGTATTGCCAAATGTCACCAGTGGAGAACCACTGCTCTCAGAACTTCTTAACTGTATCCCTCAAGCGCTATTAAGTAGGATTTTAAATTTTGTTCCAAGTATTTGTTCATTTCTATCATGGTTTCTAAACATGTTGTTGTTTCATGTTCATTTGTAACTTAATTAGATTTTGGTCAGGGAAAGTTGACTAATAAACAACGATGTTTATTCTTTGACACTTATTGAGACTTGCTTTGTGGCTTAGTACTGTGTCAATTTTTGTAAGTATTTCTTATATGTTTGAAAAAAAGGACATTCTTTAATTGTTGGGCACGTGATTCTGTGTATGCCTGTTAGATCAGTCTTGTCCATTGTCATTCAAATCTTACAAATTTATGCCAATTTTTATGCCACTTGGTCTATCAATTATCAGAAAGTTGTATTTTTTAATTTCCTATAAGGATTTATCAGTTCCTCCTTGCAATTCAGTCAGTTTTGCTTTCATGACTTTTGTGGTCTATAATAAATAAGTAGAAATTTGGATTTGTTATATCTTCCTGATGAATAATTGCTTTTATCATTGTATGATGACCATCTTTCTGTCTTAAAGACATTTACTCTGCTATAGTCATTATAGCTGCAATATTTGCCTATTATACCTCTTTTTATCCTTTTCTTTCAACTTTTTTGAATTCTTCCGTTTTAGGTATGTATGTTGAGAATAGCACAAGCAAGTTTTCTTTCTATTTTTTCCCCTTGACCTTGGCAACTGTCTTTTGACTAGTGAGTCAACTTCCCTTACATTTATTGTTTTTTTCCTAATATATTTTATTTATTTCCACTATTTAAAAAATATTTGTTAAAGATTTTTTATTGATTTTCAGAGAGAGAGGGAAAGGGGGAAGGGAAAGAAAGATACAACCATGTGAGAGATGAAACATTGAGAGCAACTGCCTCCTGCACACTTCTACTGGGATCAAGCCCACAACCTGGGCATGTGCCCTGACTGGGAATCCAACATGCTTGACAAAAGTTTTGGGTAAACTGCTAAAAAAAAAATAAAAAAATAACATGTAATTTCTGGTACCTGGCCAGGGCTTCTCTTGTTGTTTTAAGATTTTCTATTTATTTTGGGTGTTTAAAAGTTTTTCTATGTTGTTACTTGATACAGATTTTATCTTTCTTAGGACTCATTTCTTGCCTCTGAAGATTCATTTCTTTCATAGATTCTGGGAAATTCTCAGCTTTTTTCCTATGGTTATTTCCTTTTCTCATTCTCTTAATATTCTTTTTCTAAAATTCCTATTAGTCATATGTTCATAAACGTTCACACATCTACAACCGTCAGACGTAGGCTATGCCATGCTTCATTCCCAAAGGGTCCATCTTTCATTTCACAAACTTCTATTCTTTGACCAAAGCAAAGCTCAAATATTGACTCCTTTGTAAATCTCACCCCTACTTCCAAAATAATTTTTAAAAGTTCTCTCCTGTGCTCCCAATTTACTTGCACTTTGTTTATAATCCTTACCACATTGAGCAAAGCATTTTTATGTCTTTAACTAGATTCAGATCTTGGAGAAGGCCACAGCAAGATTTCACCCATCATCCCCAATACTTAGCACAATATCTGGTATAGAGTAGACACTCATAGATGTTATAGCAATTTTATTGAAATACTAGAGGCCTGGTGCACAAAAATTTGTGCACTCGTGGGGGGGAGGGCATCCCCTCAGCCCAGCCTGTGCCCTCTTGCAGTCTGGGAACCCTCAGGGCTTGTCCACCTTCTGGCTTAGGCCCGCTCCGCAGGCGATTGGCCCTAAGCTGGCAGTCAGATGTCACTCTGGCAGCCTGGGAGCCTCGGGGGATGTCCACTTGCCAGCAGGGAGCAGGCCTAAGCTGCAGTTGGGCATCCTTAGCGCTGCTGAGGAGGCAGGAGAGGCTCCCACCACCACTGCTGTACTGACAGCTATCAACTTGGCTTGTGGCTGAGCAGAGCTCCCCCTGTGGGAGTGCACTGACCACCAGGGGCAGTTCCTGCATTGAGCATCTGCCCCCTGGTGGTCAGTGTGTGTCATAGTGGCCAGTCATTCCCAGTGGTTCTGCTATTAGGGTCAATTTGCATATTATCCTTTTATTATATAGGATGAGGCTATTCGATTCTTAAAATTATGATGCCTTTTTATAAACAATCTTATTGTTGAAAATCTCCACATAGCTGCTAATTTTCAGTGGTTCTAGCTCAGTCACAAAACAGAGCAAACAGTCTCATTCCAGCTCCTGCCTGTAGCTCTGATTCATGACTAAGTTCCACTTCTATATCTGAATGAGTAGTCACATATAATCTAGGACAGACCCTATAGCTGCAAGACAAAGACAAACAGCCAGACTCTCTTACTCACAGTTTTAACCCCATAGCTTAGTGACTGACATGAAACAAGTGCTCACTAAACACATGCGTAAACATGAATGAATAGGCAAGAGGTTATATGATTTTTAAAAAGTAAGAAAGAAGAAAGAAACTTTAACCAAGTGGTAGGCAAAGGAAGTTAGAAATCTGGTCTGATTCCACCATTTGATGTATGGCTTAGATTGTGTCTTATTTATCTTTCTGTGTGCCTGGTATAGAGAACAAACTCAATGAGTGTTGACTAAACAAATGAATGGATGAATGATTGAAAAAAAATTGATTGGGAAGAGACTGGATGAATGAGAAAATTTGAGATTTAGAGTTAGAAAGAAAGGGAAACCAAAAGGCCATTTTGGATAAAAAGGAAAAATTAATTTACATAAACTTTTTCAGTCTTGCTTCATTCATGCATGCTGGCCTTACTTGCTTGATCCTACTGTCCATCCATCCATTCATCTATCTATCCATCCATCCATCCACCCATCCATCCATCTATTTAGTCATTCACTCAGGAAACATTTCCAAGAATCTTTTGTGAGCCAAGCACTGTGCTTTGAGTTTAGAGATTTTGTTTGGTGTTGAGGAAAATTTGCTGATTCTCTAGCAATAAAATGGCACCATTGGTGTTCTGAGAGCTGATATTTCTCTAAATTTTCATTCTGTGATCCATACATTTATTTATTCATTCATTTATTCAGCAAAAAACATTGATCACATCTCAACCAGACACCGTGTGACGCACCAGGGAATTCATTCTTTATTTTATGTATTCATTCATTTGATAAATAAGTCTTAAGCACTTGACAAGTGCCAGGCATAGAAGGGGTCTCTGCTTTCAAAGAGTTGAATGAAAATAGTGGTAAGGTTCAGGCAATAAGCAAATAAACCAAGAAGTAAACTAGTTTAGATAATAATAAGGCAAAATCAAAATAAAATCAAGATGTTATGTAATCAATGTGGTCTCCACCCTCAGAAAGCCATGATTTCTAAGAAAACAGAGTTATCACCAGATGATCCAAATACTGCCTACCTGGGTCTTGTTGACCTGCATGCCCTATGTGAGCACACATGAGTGTGTGACCTGGCCTAGGGGCAAAATGGGGTCTTGGAGAGAATGGAGCCAGAAAGACAAGCCCCACTTGGAAGCTTCTCTGGTCTGCACAGGGTGTGCCCAGAGACAGAGCTCCTTGCCCTGTCTGGTGGCCCAGGCTGACCTGCCTGAGTTGTCTTCTAAGAGAGCAAATTTCTTCCTTTAAGGCACTCAAATGAAACCCCATCATGTCTTCTTTGGTCAGGAACTTTGACTCACTGTTGACCTGGTTTTGAACTAGTGACCTGGAGGTGAATGACTCCATATCTCATTACTAATTCCCCACAGCCATCCGCTTCCTCCTGCCAGCCACAAGCAGTCGGTTTTGGTGAGGATGGGATAGAAGTCCAGCCAGGGGCCCTGAACCATCAGCTGCAGCATTCAACCTTGCTTTAGCCCCTGCCATCTGGCCTCCTGCCGTTCACCCCATCCTTTAGCCTGGTGTGACTGAACAGGCTTTGGAAAAGGCCAAGGTCACGCTGGGACTGACCTCCACAGATGGATTCAGTCTGAGACTACAGCTGTGGTCCAGCTCAACCATGAATGCTCAGGGCCAACACACACTCCCCCTCATGGTGGACTTAAGCCAGATGAGGTCTGGACCCCAATCAGATAGGATCTGACTAAACCCAGAAACTGTAAAATCACCTTCTCAGCTTGACTCTCCCCCCTTCCCACTTTTCTTCACTCCATTTAATTCTGGCACCCTATTTTCTCATTCCACACCCTTGCTTGCTTTCCAGGCACTCTTGCCCTTCAAGACACAATCATCAGTTCTCTGACATTAGTGTTCAAGGGAGATGAATTCCAATGAGGAACCCAGGCAAAAACTGAGGAGAAAAGCTATTGGGTAACATTCCAGGGGCTCAGTCAGGAAAGTTCATCAAGTGTCCATCTCACAGTTAACTGGGCCAAGGCTCATCACTCTCCTGGAAACCCAAGCCATAGAGGAGCAATGGCTTTCTGGACCACAGGCTGGAGCTGTTGGAAGGTGAGTGGGGTGGTGGCTGGAGCATCAGAAGCACTAAATTCTTGCTCTAATGGGCATAATTGCTGTGTGCTTCATATTGCCACCATGTAAGTTGGCATAAAATACATTTTTTGTAAGGACTTATATATGGGGAAGTGGAAGGGCCTCATCTTTTCTAAAAATTATGGCCTTAACTATCACACTTTGAGCATACTTCTCTAAGCGCATCTATTGCATTGTGCAGAAATATTCTCTTCATACATCGATTTCCTTCTCTAGACTGTGAACTCCTCAAAGGTGAGGGCCCTTTCTTATTCCTTTTTGTTTTCTTGTTGGTGACTGAGTAAGTAAATAGCGAAGATGATTGCTATGTAGACAGCCCAACCAGAGTGAATTCAGCTTTGATTCCATGTCTCTTTGGGTTTGTCTTATAGTTTATTTCAACTGTGGTCATCTTCAACAGTTCAGACACTAAAATTAAGCTGGTGTAAGACAATTAAAATCAGCATCTACTGAAAACATAAGTTAGGGTGTGATTCCTTTCAGATGAAGTCAGCTTGCTCCCAGTCTTAACCTGGAATGCTCAGGTCACACATGAGGAGAAATGAGTGCCACCAGAAATCAGCCAGCCACATGTTTCTCTTGATCACAAAGCACAGTCTTGGTTCTAACACTCCATCAGGTTGTGTATCTCCTAGAAGTTTACTGTCCACCATTCTCACATTCATCCCTAAATTCACCAAGTTCAAATCATCAGAAAACCATGCAGAGGCATTTTGCTCTTTCTCACATTGCCAATATTTGAGGTAGGATTCTATAGGGTAACAACTCCCCTAAACTTCGTCCCAGTATTATTATTTTCCTTGCTTTGATGACCAGCTTTAGTTCATCTTAGAAAAACAACACTTTATATTGGCTACTCCTCTGAATATAGACATTCTTACTATGCCTAGAGAGAGACAAAAAGAGCCACAGTGGGGAATGAAACACCTGCTAGGGTTAATTTGTCATTGACCTCTCAGCCTGACTTGGCTCCCATATAAGGCTCTCTTTCCTCTTTCTCATCCTTTATCATCTCCTTTGTCCCTTCATTCACAAAATTCAGTTAAGTATACTAAATTAAACTACACACATTCAGGTTATTTTGTGCCACGTCACTTTCTCTGGACCTTGAGCAAGTCACTGTGCTTTTCCCTTTTGGCCTCATTGTCTTCATCTTACCTAATAATAGACAAAGATGTAAATTGACCATCCCTTCACTATGCTCACCAGCCAGTCAGGAGAGTACGCAAATTAACCCAACAAAGATGGTGGCTAATTTGCATATGTAGGCGTAAAGTGGAGGAGCAGGAGCAGCAAAGACCGAAGGCTCGGGCCCTGAGCGGCCAAGACCATCCGGCCTGGGTCCCGGATGCCGGAGGAAACTGGTGCCGGCAGCCAGGGCAAGGGAAGGCCTATTGCACGAATCTCTTCATGCAACGGGCATCTAGTCCTTAAATAAAAATGAACAACTTGATTTGCTTCCCCCTAGTTTAAAGTGTGCTTTCTATTCATCACAATATTTCTGGTTCCTAACACAGTCCCTGACACAATGGGACTACTTAATAAATATTGTTGTGTTAGTGAATGAATCCAATGATGCAATGAACTCGTCAATCAAAGGGTGCTTAGCTTGAGGAGTGAATAGGGACTTAGTTTTAAGTGCTGACTGTGTCACTAGCTTGCTGGCTGAACTTGGTCAGTTACTTCCCCTAAGGCCACAGAAGGAATGAATTTTACCCAAGTTCATATAGCTAGTCAGAGAAGAGCTAGGGCTGGCACGCATGTCTTCTGGTTCTCTTCTATGTTGTACTGCTTAAAAATCAGGTTATTTTTTAAATGGAAAGGGAATCAAGGACCCTTTGATATCGCTTTTATCTCCAGACCCTTGAGTTACAGCAACACCTGCAAACTCGAGAAACAAGACTTGCCTTCAGGAAAGGAGGCCTCCAGGGGCCTCTAACCAATAATCCTCCTTACCTGCCAAGCGGAGATAAGCAACTACCAAGTGGGCTGAGTGACATGGGCTGATCCCACAGCCCTGCTCAGCCAGAGTTTGCAGTTTCCTCCTGGAGGCAGCTCATGTCTGAGCTGGTGGCAAAGGTGTCTGCTTTTGCTACCTCCCAAGGTGGGAGCCAGAGTCTAAACAGTGACCCCGAGAGTTGGAGCTCATATCAGAACAGTTTCCTTTGACTTCAACATTCTGTCAGGGCAGAGAGGGCTCCATTCATATCAACAGGCTGTGGCCCAGGTAGCTAACTGTCTGCCAGAGGCAACGTTAACTGGACTGGGGCTGTCCCCGTGTCATTTGAGTTCCTCCTGTAAGCTCATCTCTACCTTCAGTTTCCCCACTGCCCTGCAGGAAGGATCTCCTTCTCCTGCTCCTTAGCTGGCATGATGACTCAACAGTAGGCTTGAAACTGATGCCAGTTCACAGACTCCCAGACAGTCTCACTGTCAAAGGGACAGTGGAGTTTGCTGTGAAAGGCATGGGCTTTGGTGTTAGCCTGACTGGACTTCCATTCTAGTTTTGCTGCTTACCAGCTGCATGACCTTGGGCTGGCTATTTAACTTAAATTGTTTTACTATCTGTAAAATGGGCTTAAGAGCTACCCCAAGAGGTTGTCGTGAGGTTGACGTGTATAATATTTCTAAAACACCTAATACAATAAGTGCTAAATCAATACGAGCTAAGTAATTCTTTGGGGCCCTCTAGTTCCACGGAGTCCTGAGATCTTTCTCAGGAGTTTAAGAGCCTCTTGGGTTGAGAAGGGAACAGGAAGAGAAGAAAAGCTTGTGGGTTTTTATCCTCTGCTTTAGCTAAAGCAAATGCTCTGTTATCTGTTGGCCCTGCCCACTCCACTTCTGAGAAAAACCTAAATACCTCCACTCTAGTCCAATACCTTCACATGGCAGATGAGGAAGTAGAGGCCTCTGGGCCTCAGAAATGCCATGTGGCTAGTCCAGGAAATGCTGGGAGGCAATATCCCATGGATACAGGCTCTGCAGTGAAGCTGTCTGTGTCAGGTATCTGTTCTATCACTGTGTAGCTTCGTAATCTTGAGCTAGTTATTTAACTCTCGGTGCCTCCATTTCTTCATCTTTAAAGTGAGGAGTAACAATAATTTCTATTTCTAAGGTGTTTTGTAAAGACTGTGAAGATTGTGAACATTGATTGTGATAAAACAATAAATTTTCATATCTAAAGTGCTTAGAAGGGCATCTGACATAGATTGCTTCTTAAGCATTAGCGATTAGTGTTAGAACACTTGACCCCACTTCACAGTCTAATAAAATTCAACTGTAAGATATTGACTTTTAGTAAATGCATATCCTTCAGGCATTCTGGAGGCTTCGTGAGGTGAAAACAGCTTCAGCAGCTGTGACCAACATGGAGCAGTGTCATATCTCCTCCCACCCTGAAGCTTCACGGCCCGCCAGGCCCCCCTGCGGAGAGAGGGAGTAATGGGTAGATTTAGTTGAATGAAGAGGGGAAACCCATGGGGGGCAAAAAAGGCAAAGCTGTCTATGTCAGGTGTCTAGAAAAAGAGAAGCTTTATTCTAAGCAATTTCTTCCTCAACAGATATCACTGGGGATAGACTTGTGGACCAGGGTTTGTGGGACCGCTTGGGTGCCTTTTTGACCACTAGAGGTCAGTGGAATGTTTACTATCCTTAGTGTAGGCTCCCCGGTAGAGGGCCTGTCCATAGCAAGATTAGCCATTTGCCCCACTCTGCTCCATTGGTATTCTTGGGTTAGGTTTGTTTTCCAGGAGTCCAAATTATCTACATTCTTTCCCTAGTTCCTCGTGACTAGGCAGCATTGGCAAGGCAAGGCTCTGGGCCACTGATGGAGCGTGTAGTATGTGTCAAGAGAGCTCCTTTCCCTCTGAAGTCAAGTGGTCCAAATGTTCCAGACTGTCAGTGTCTCCATTTTCTAACAAATACAGTCCAAACTCTTTAAGAGCTTCCTGGGGCTGACTTCTGTCTTTCCAGTTTCAATATTGCATCATTTTTAAACAATTTTATTTAAATATATATAGTATTGATTTTTTTACAAAGAAGAAGGGAGAGAAATAGAGAGTTAGAAACATTGATGAGAGAGAAGCATCGATCAGCTGCCTCCCACACACGCTCTATTGGGTATGTGCCTGCAACCAAGGTACATGCCCTTGACCGGAATTGAACCTGGGACCTTTCAGTCCCCACCCAGGCCGACGCTCTATCCAGTGAGCCAAATCAGCTAGGGCTGCATCATTTTTTAATTTTTTAATCTTATATTTGTTTCAGGTTTATAGCATAGTGATTAGCCAACATCACATCATTTGATCCTCTCTTCCCTCACTCCATCTGTTCACTCTCTGCCATCTTTTTCCAAACTCCATAACTGAAAGAGTTTCCTCCATACCAGGCATCCTATAATACATACTGCACCTATACCATGGACCACATACTGTATGACAGTGGATTTTATAGTTGTCTTAGTTCATCTGCTATACTGTGAGATCCTTGAGGTCTGGGACTATGAATTATTTGATTTTTCATGTTTTGGTTTTTGTTTTGTTGTGGGGTTTTTTTGGTAGATTCATAGTTTCTACTCCAAATGTGATGTTAATAACTACTTGTTAAATGAACATATAAATGAATGAGTGGGCATGGCCATTATTAAAATACATCACCTATTTTTCTAATCAAACCCAATGGACCAAACCAGTATGTGAAAACGTCTGCAGCAATAAAGAGATCCAGGTACTTCCCAGAGGCTTTCCACGCCAGCTTCTGCCTCAAGGCAAGCTGGTGCCTCATTACCCTACACGTGACTGCTCATCCACAGTCACGTTTGCTTCCTCTTCCTGAACACATACTTAGGTAACGTGTTCTAGCCTCCCTTAAAATGAGATGTCACCATGTGGTGAAATCATGTCCAATAGAGGGGAGCAAATCGATGTCTACTTCTTCCCAGCCTGGCCCACAGAAACCTGCCTTGTACCACTCCCAATATCTTTCCCCCTGTGGACCTAGAGAAGGAGGAGCTATGAGCGGAAAGGTGTCTAAAATCCCTGTATAACCACAAGCAGAGCCCGTCTGCTGACCATGATCAGGGAAATAACTCTTGGATAGAACCACAGCTCTCTGGGCTATAAAAAGGCCTTGTAGAAATTCAAAGGTCAGAGCTTCATTCCCCTCCCTCCGCTGTTGCAAAATATGTGAAGCATAGAACTTTAGAGCAAGAATGAATGTACCTAGCGCCAAATTTTTATTTAAGAGGTAAACAAATTGAGGATCAGAAAGATGAGTCAACTCACCCGAGGTTGAATAGCTACTTGGTAGCAAAAACAGGATTGGAATGTAGGCCTTCTTCCCTTTCCATATATCAGGCTTTGAAGGATATTCAGGTGAGCTGGACCAATTCTTGAGAGGCCAAACCACGGGTATTGATTCCCTCCACCTATTGTCTATTTCTACTTTGCAGCATAAAATAATCTAGATAACTAACCAGCTACTGAGAAAATGCCAAATCAAGACATTAAGTCTCCATTTTGATAAGAAGACTAATGGTCTACAGCCTTTGGATACTAGGATTGAAAGCTAGAGATTCAAGATCAAAACATTAAGTCAAGTTTAGCAGGATTTATGGCTAGAACTCAAAGAAGTTTGGGAATCAGAAGTAAGCTAGCTGAAGGAAAAGGAATCCTAAAAATGCCCAGTTTTAAGCCAAGCCCCTGGGTCTCATCATCATAATGACCGTATTAGTCTGAGAGCTGAAGAGGAAGCTTCTATCTTCTTAGAAAATACATAAATAATTATGAGCGGAGTGTGAGTCAAAATAGGGATGGTAAAGGCATTATGGTGAGGTCTCTGGTGGACATGAGCATGTTATTGAAAAGTGGAGGAAAAGCAATCCTTGTTACAGAGTAACAAAGAACCTAGCCAAAGTGTGTTCATGTTCTGTTGAGTGTTCTAGTGCTCTTTGTGTTTGCAGGGCTTGTGAAAAAGGAAATCGGATATTTCACAGAGGAGGTTTTTCAGCCAAGTATTGAAGGAGTAGCTTGGTTCCTCCTGGCTGCTTATAGTAAAATGTGACAGGAAAAAGACAAATTGAAGTCAAGGTCATTAAACCAAATGGACCGGAACTTGGAGGTTTGGAAAAGTCTCGGCCTACCTGTATAGTAAGAAACACATTTGTTCTAAAGAGAACACTAACAGTGTGACTGAACAGCCGCATGATAGAGAGATCAGGGGCGCTCCTCGCAAACTTAACCAGCCGTGTCAGCGGAGGTCAGGAAATAGGGATGGGATTTTATACCATCATTAGTTCGATGTAAAGGAGACGGAGAAAGTGGGAGAGAATGAACAAAGGACTTCTTGGATTCTACAAGATGGGACCAGAGAGCTACTTGGCTATAAATATGAGCCATCTTTCCAGAAAAAGGAAGAAGGGCCCCAAAAGCAACTCAGAGATCTTCAGGGCTGCCACTCTCTTGCCATAGGCCCAGAGTGCACAGGCCAGGGGCCTGGAGGGAAATGGGAGGGGCAAGGCTGTCTCCACCTGTTTCAAAGGCCAGCACCTCTTCCCCCCAAAGAAAGTCACATCCTGGGCACCTCCCCCCCAGCCCTGTCCCCAGACCCTAGAGTGCTGCCACTGCTCCTCATAGCCTTAGGGATGGCGTTGCCACCCCAGGGAGCCTGGAAGGTAAAGCATTGAGCCAAAGAGGATTATTCTCAAGCCCAGAGATTTCTTGGACTTTGCCTTGCTAGATTTTGGATTTGCTTGGGACCTGTCACCCCTTTCTTCTTTCCTATTTCTCTCTTTTGAAATGAAAATGTCCTCCCACCATCATATTTGAAAGCATATATTTTGTTTGGTTTTGCAGGTTCACAGTTAGAGAGGAATTTTGCCTCAGGGTAAATAGCAGTTCAAATCATCTCATTCTTATCTGATTTAGGTGAGACCTGGACTTTAGACATTAGAGTTGATGCTGGAATGAGTTAAGACTTTGTAGGCTATTAGAATGAAGTGCATGCATTTTGTATGCAAGAAAAACAGGATTTACGGGAGCAAGAGGCAGAATACTATAGACTAAACTGCATCCCCCTGAATTCATGTGTTGAAGAACTAACCCTAAATATGATTGCATTTAGAGATGGAGCCTTTGTAAAGTAGATGAGGTCATGAGAGTAGAGCCCCTTGATGAGATTAGTGTCCTTATTAGAAGAAGAGACCAGAGCATGCTCTCTGCGCCCTACCCCACCGCAGTGAAGACCCAACAAGAAGCCCTTGTCTGTAGCCAGGAAGAGGGCTGTCACCAAGAACTGAATCTTCTAGCCTCTAGAACTCTGAGAAATAAAGTTTTGTTGTTTAAGCCTCCCAGTTGATGGCATTTCTGATAGCCACCCAATCTGACTAACACAATAACCAAAAAGGATTTTGCTGGATCATCACAAAGAGAACCCCTGGCTACACTGCTTACAGTAGAAAAATCAACAAATAACATGGATAGGCAGAAACCTATGAAAACATGCATCTTGGAGTAGAAATCAGAAACATAAGCCATGGTTTAGTACTAGCATCTTTATCAGGGTCAGAGAAAACTGAGGTATTTGTCTTTTAAAAAGTGGAGTTAAGGGCAGAGAGATCAATCATCCCAGGTGCTTTTCAAAATCACTTCCTCCAGGAAGTCTTCCCTGGGCCTCTCACTGGTTTCTCCTTGAAGATTTGGCAACTTAATCTGCAGAAATATTTCCAGTGCCCACCCGGTGTGGCTCAGTGTTGAGTGCTGACCCATGAACCAGGAAGTCATGTTCATTTCCAGTCAGGGCACATGCTCAGGTTGCGGGCTCCATCCCCAGTAGGGGGTATGCAGGAGGTAGCCTGCCAGTGATTTGCTCTCATCTTTGATGTTTCTGTCACCCTCTCTCTCTCCCTCTGCTAGAGTCCTCTTTCCCTGAAATAAATAAAAACATTTAGAAAGATATTTCCAGTGACAGCATCATCTACCAAGCACTGTCTATACAGGGTATGAATTAATGCATGTTCTTTTCCTATCTCCAACTAAATGCCAGAGAGAGCGAAAGCAAAACAGTCATCTCATTCCAGGCTGCTCTGTAGGTAGCAATAACCCTTCCCATTTCTTATGGCACTTTATACCACTACGGTCATTGATCTTCATAACAAACCCTATGCAGTTGGTATCATCATCCCATCTTACAGATAAGACAATCGAGGCTCAGAAAGGTTAAATAATTTGCCCAAGATCATTTCCATTAATAAAGGAATGACTTCAGAAATTACCTACTTATCACTATGCAGTACTGTCTCTCCAGGCATGTGTGCCTGCATATGTGTACATATGTGCACATATAATAGGCATGTGGTAGGAAGACAGAGGAGTAAACCTTTCTGTCCACTCAAACTCTGAGTGAAAATCCTACACTTATTGCTACTGCTTATTAATATAACAATTTTGTATTAATACTTGTGTTTATAAAATGCTTACAATTTTGAAAAATTCTTTCAGAAATGAAGACTGGGGAAGAAATAAGACACAGAGGCAATAGGTTTGGTCATTGTCATTCCCAATCGTTTGTTCATTCATTCATTCATTCATTCATTCATTCAGCAGGTGTTCATTGAGTCCCTTTCCTATTCTGAGCTTGATGCGGTGCAACAGGTCTCCCTGGTCATAGACTGGGTCTCTGCACTTGCCACTGGAGACCCTGCACGGAGTGGGTCTTTCCAGGATGCTGACTGGCAGTCTTCCAGGGCAGTCTGCAGCCAGGGCTCCACAGTACATTGCAGACAATCTCTGTCAGACGTAGCCTTTGCTCTGGCACTCAGTGGTGAACATGAAAAGAATGTGCTCTCATTCTTCCCAGCTCTACCTAGGTGTGGTAGGTGCTGCCGTCACTAGAAGGCGTCTGTAAATACAGTCCGGCTAATCTCCTTAGCCGGATGGTGGGATAGTGGTGTCAGCAGGCTTGGAGCCTGAAGGAAAGCAGCCCATGCTTTAGATTCCCCAAATTGTTAGAATCAGTAGGGGGTGAGCCACCGCAGATCCCACACAAACAGAAGGGCCTGCGCTGGCTTGCCCAAGGGAGGGGAATTGAGTCCAGAGTTTTCTCTCAGTCTGCTGATCTGGGCATGCTCTGTAAGCCATCTTTATCAAAAGAGAGGAACTGAGCAGAGTCCCCGGATGCCAGGCACCTGGCAGCCAGGAGCACAAACATTACTACTTCCGCCCCATTGGACAGCTTTCCAGGGCTTACAGGAGAAATCTGAATGGCTCGGCCTGGTCCATGAGGCTCTGACAGAATGACATACCCGAAGCTGTATATCGGTGCGTTTCTAAAGCATATAAATTGTGGAGTCTTCTTTAAGAAAAGAATACAAAACAGCTGGGGACTTTGGCAGAGTCTTGGAAGAGGTCCATGGCAGTGAGGGGGGTGAAGCTTAAGCCTCGTTAGCATCTTGAATGATCCCCGTTGGCTCACACTTACCTTTCTGTCCTCTTCCTCTTAACTCCTCGCGGATCCCTCCATTACAGCCAACATGCCTATTCAGGGGCACCTTCCATATCCTGTCTGATGCTCTGCAAGATGCTTCTGCAGGTGAGATGGCTGTAAGCAACTTGAAGCACTAGATTAACAATAATAATTATTAGAATGACTAATTATTAGAATTTCACTGGGTGCCTCCTATGTATCAGCATTCTGCTAGACTCTTACATTGTGCAAGGCAGGAAATAGTAAATACTATTCTTTCTGTGTTGTGTACTGCATCTAAGAGATGTTGCATGACTTGCCACGTGTTCCATAGCTAGTAAGTAGGAAAAAAAAGTGATTAAAAATGACATCTTCTGACTCCAAAGTCTGTGCTCTTTTATCTCTGCCAACCATTCTCTATTCTTTGTGTGTCCTCTATACAGCACAGTGTCAGACATTATGGAATAATGGTATCCATGTTCCCCAAGCCACTTATACCTGGATAAGAGTGTCCCTTAGGAGGGAAATAGGGCCACATATTTGCAACCAGGTCCCAGAAAAACTCAAGACAATGTTACTGCCATACTAGACCTTCTGAGCATATGCTATCGAGTGCTTATTAACTGGTGTTGTGTCAAGCCTTCCGTTTCTTTTACCAGGCTTTCCACATGCACTGAACTATCCCGTGTGTGTGTTAGCTACAGCAAATATGCTATGCAGGAACACCCTGAAATCCTGCGCCATACATCTAGAAGCATTTGTTTCTTGTGCAGATGTCTGTGGATCAGCTAGAGCTCTGCTGACCTCGATGAGCTCGGCAGGGTTCACTTTGGTTGGGCCTCCTCCACATGCCTCTCGTTCTCCTTGGCCAGTGGTTTCCCAGGGTAAATTCATGTCAGGGTAGACAGGTACCCAAGAGGACCAGACCAACCATCTAAGCATATGTAAGGCTTTGCTCATGTAATGTCTTCTTATATGTTGGCCGAAGAAAGACGTATGGCCATGCTCCAAATCCAGGGCAAGGAAGTATGCCCTGCCCACCACGAGGCTGTGGCTGGGGCAGAGAGGCATGGCATTACTGCAGGGGGTGAAGACCTGAGGCCAGCGATCAACCTACCGTGGTGTAAAAATGTAAGAGAAAAATGCCCCCAAGTCATCTTCCAACCCTCAAAATAGGTTTCCAGTCTACTCAAAGGGTAGCTTGATATTCTTTTCAAAATTTTCCAAATGACTTTAATTTCAAATGCAACTTGATATATGCCATGTAATATTTTCAGAGGAGAGTGGGAAGAGCATGGCAAGCAATGAAAAAAGTTAAAAATGCTGGGCTACACAGTTTCCAAGGAAAAGCTGGCCATGTGAATTGAAAGCCCTGTTTAGTAGTTCTGCAAAGACAAATCTCTGAGAAGTAAGTGCCAGCTCGTTTCCAAGTCTCCTGATCCCATCTGGAGCAGGTCTAACAATGGGTAGAGGAGAGATCCCTCCTCCGCCTATAAAAGATTAAGGAAGTTCTCAAGTCATTTGATATCAAGAAGTGAGGCAGTTTGCTTTATTTCCCTGCACCAAACTGTGATGGAAAGTCTAGTGTCCCACCTGCTCTGAACCAGCAATCTGCCTGTTAAATTGGACTAACTCCAGCCTGGGGGGATGTCAGGTACGCAGTGGAAAGTGACTGGAATGCACTCACAATAAAACAAAGGAACAAAAGGTAAAAGGGCACATTGGCATTCCTGAGGAAGAACCCCATACTTAAGTTGTCAGGGAATGCACTCACCTTTTGAGACTGTTCTGTCATTGTCACTGGAAATTAATGTCAATGGTCACTGAAAAAAAACATCTTTTAAGAACGGTGCATTTTTTAAAAATACAGAAATGGATGCATCAAAAAATAATAAGGATATTCTTTCTATGTAATAGAAAATCATAAGAAGCTTTTATTTCTCCTTTATTTTATTTTTACTTTCTGTTTCTTCTTTATTGACCATGTGTTAATTATATAATAAAAAGAAAAAAAGCTAAAAAAAGAAAAGGAACCAACTTAACTTTTTGTTGTTGTTTCTAGAAAAGGCCAATCATGAAGGAAGTGTCTCTATAATGGGTCCCCTAACATGTTCCACAGACTCTGGTTTCCATGCTGTTAATAGCCGTGTGGTGGTGGTGGTGTTGGGTTTCACCATGAATATATCTGGGAAGAGCTGACTTAGACAAAATTAAAACTTAAAACAAAACTGCAGGACCCAAGAAGAGGGTAGAGTAGGCAGCATTCCCAACCATTTTAGACCAATAGTCCCTTTTTCAAGAAGCAGCACTCTAGAGCAAGCATGTCAAACTCAAAGGCCAGCACGGGCCAAATAAGTGAGGCATGCGGCCCACGGGCCGCGAGTTTAACATGCTTATCTAGAGTACTGTTCCTTGGAAACTTCTTTTTGAGGCCACTAGGGCCAAAGCATCAATTCTGGTGCAGAGAACAATAAACTATCCAGTCAAGACAGGTGGACCATCCTGCTGCTAGCCTGGATGCCTGAGCAAATCTGTGTTGCCCTCTCCTGGGTTTTTTGAGCCCTCTGCCTCCTCCATCCCCTCCCCTGTCTTCTCCAACCTGCTCACCCTCCCATCTGCTCTCAAAAAGCTTCAGGGTCAGAGCAAGCAGACTGACCATGTGAGATTGCTTCAGTCAAGGCTAGATGCTGCTCCTCTGTGCTCTCATAGCAACCTGGGCTCGCCTTTCACATAATAAATCATTCACCCGTTCAATCCATTTCTCATTCAAAAATGTGTGCCTCACATGAGCCAGGTGCTGTGCTAGGCACTTAGTGGTAAGAAAAACAAATACTCCTTTTGCCTTCTTGGAGCTTAAATCTGTTCAAGAGACTTAATAGGCAATAAAAGAATCAATAAGATTGGTCATGAGTTGATCATTGTCAAAACTGGGTGGCAGATATATGGATTTGTTTTTACTACTCTCCACTTTTGCAAATGTGTGTAATTTTCCATAAAAAGGGGTGTATTATTTTACGTAAATAAAAGGATCACACAACTAAGTACAAAATTACATCCAAGGCAAGTATTTGGAAAGAGAGATGGATGGTGCAATAAGAGCACCTGGTAGGTAGAGGGAAGGTTTTCTCAGATGAAGCAATGGATGAGCTGATTTCTAAAGAATGAGCAGTCACTCCTTAGCTAAAGAACAGTGGGAAGAGATTCCAGCAGAGGGAATAACAGGAGCGCAGGGCTGACAGCGGAGGGAGCTCTACTCACATGGGGCCAAAG
>PVJC01021458.1:0-28200 GCA_004026665.1 Murina feae
TGATATGCAGTGCTCTTCATCTGCTGATATGCAGTGCCCTTCATCTGCTGATATGCAGTGCCCTTCATCTGCTGATATGCAGTGCTCTTCGTCTGCTTATATGCAGTGCTCTTCATCTTCTGATATTCAGTGCTCTTCATCTTCTGATATGCAGTGCTCTTCATCTTCTGATATGCAGTGCTCTTCATCTGCCTATATGCAGTGCTCTTCTTCTGCTAATATGCAGTGCCCTTCATCTGCTGATATGCAGTGCTCTTCATCTGCTGATATGCAGTGCTCTTCATCTGCCTATATGCAGTGCTCTTCATCTGCCTATATGCAGTGCTCTTCATCTGCTGATATGCAATGCTCTTCTGCTGATATGCAGTGCTCTTCATCTGCCGATATGCAGTGCTCTTCATCTGCCTATATGCAGATGCTGGAGCATCTGATGGGTGCTCATAGTTGATACCAAGGATGATAGTGAAATTGTTTGTCATCTGGTGTGGCAGGGCTGTGACCAGCTGGAATAGGCCCAGGCCTGCTGGAGGCTGTGCCAAGCACAACCCCTTGGCTGCTGGGAAGGGCCAAGAGGATCTCAGTTGAGGGGCGAGGGTGGCTGGGTCAGCATAGGGGTGAGGGAACTTGGGTGCTCAGAGAAGCAACTTTTAATTAACCAACTGGTGTGGAAGACTTTCCGTTTTAATTACCGAGATGGCTGTAATAGATAATGCATCATGGCAGAACCTGAGCCACTATCAGGTCTGCCCTGGGAGGTGGTGCTCACTTTCTAGGTCACTGGACCATGGCCAAGGAGGCTGTTTGTGCCTTCCCACTGAGCACCTCCGTTCCCACACTCCAGAGCTGGCACCCAAAGCTCAAGATGGGTGACTCATGGCTTCTTCCAAGAGCAGGAAACAGACTTCCCAGGCAGGAGGGAAGCCCCCATCTGTCTAAGGCAATCTGTCTGTCTGGAAGAGGGTAGAAGTGTTCCAAACACTACAGCAGCTACTCAAAGTGAGGTCTGCACATCCAACAGATTGTCCTCAGGAAGGGTTCCCTGGGGAAATCTGTTTGGGAAACATGCATGCTTCGCTCCCCCTTGAAGAGTCACGATCATAATGACATGTTAAAGTTTCTCAGAAGTCCCAGGACAAAAAGGCCTTTTCACTCGATTTAACCCGACATTTTCCAGGCCTGTGTCAACACAGCACTGTTCTTTGTTTAACCCCACCGGGACCCCAAGGGCACAAATTGTCCTTGAGATGCACCTTTGGAAACACTGTGATGGAAAACCTCCTTCCCTGATTTCAGCTGCCTGGACGGCACCACTTGGCCACAGCCAATGCTGGGGGGAGACGGTGGCTGGGTTCAGGAGAAAGGGGAGCAAGGTTTCAGGGGTGGAGGCTGGTCTGGACCCTATGGGCCCATAAAAGCCTCTGGATGGTCTCCGTCCATCACATCAACAAAGCCCATCCACAGTGGGGGCTCAAGCAGCACCCAGGCCCCCCTTCACGGTGGAGGAAAGGTTTAACAAGGCCACTCAGTGCCCAAGCACCAGGAAATCATCCCTCGGTGCTGAGGGCTCTGGACTGGTTTACATACCAGCTTCACCTCTGCCTAGCTCTGTGACCTTGGGCAAGTCACTTAACCTCTCCGAACCTCAGTTTCCAACTGAATACTTGGATGGTAGTGCTCAGATCACAGGGTTATGGTGAGATTAACAACTTAACTAGAGCAGCTGCACCTAAACTGCACTGTGAACACTCACATCTCTACACACTGTTATGTATATTAACATCACAATTCCACGAGACAAGCATCGCTGTCCTCATTTTACAAATACGGACACTGGGGCACAGACTGGCTGAGACTTGCCCAAATTTGTGCGGGTGACAGGTGGCAAAGCCAGGGCTCCAACCCAGGGAGGCTGGTTCCCAAATCCACACCGTCGCCCATTACACACAGAGCCCAGCCACCGTAAACACTCAGCTCCTGGTCACAACAATTTGTGTCATTCTGCAGAAGTTCTAGGGACTCAGAGATTGCAGGGGGTTAGAGAGGAGCCCAGCTAAGGCAGGAAGAGAGATCAAGTCTAAGAAAAGGACATGCGGGGGACGCCTCCACTTCCGGGAAGCATGGCGCTCCTTCCCTTTGGAGTCCAATGTCACGTCACAGTGACACCTCTAAGGAAGGAGGGAGGCCTCCTGGAGGGGCCTCCCCTCCCCACTGCGACGATGCACTAGTTATTAGGGCCTGGAGGAGTGCAGTGTGTCTTGCTCGGTGCATAACTTCTGTTTCAGGTTCTAGCCTTGCATGAGTCAAACATTCTTCGGTTGGACGGGAATAGGTCCTGGGCACACCTGAGTCCAGGGGCCTGCAGAGCCTGCAACAGAGACTTGAGTGTGAGAACTTGGAGTGTGTGATCTAGGGACTGGAAGCGTGTGTTGGGGGTGAGTCTAAGGTATCCAGATTTAAAGCGGTATACCATTGACCGGGGGCAGAGGGGTTCTTTTATTATTATTATTATTATTATTACTTAAAATATTACAAAGAGCAATCGGGACTTTTTAAAAACACTGCGGGACATGGGACAAACTGTTAAAAATCGGGACTGTCCCACCAAAAGCGGGACGTCTGGTCACCTTAGGTGAGTCCCAAGTTGCTGCTCCCCTGGGCCTGCCGGGAGGACAGCGCCAGAAAAGGGGGGAGCATTCGTGCACAGGCTCCACCTCCCATTGACCAAGATGGCCCTGTGGGTAGTAGCTTCTCCACTTCTGGGCTGTGCATGTGTTCACGCTGGAGACAGCACAGGCCCTGGGTGAAGCTGGTCAAAATCTGCATGGAAAGCCAACAAGCAAACTTGCACGGAGCTGCACGTCACAGCTCCAGCCGAAATGAGAGGCACGACCACGGAAATTGGAGTGGTGCCCAAAGCTGTCTGATTCCAGGAGCTACTGAGGGTTTTGGGCAGCCAACTGTTGTGATCGTGTCTGTATTTAGAATGACTCACTTAAAGGCAGTAAAGATAGAGGACTGCATGACCTGAAGGAGCTGAACTGGGGAGGCCAGCCCGGAAGCCGTGGTTCTCAAACTTTGGAGGCCCCGGAATCATGTGGAGAGCTTGGGAATGGCCAGGCCCAGGGACTGCGTTTCTGCCCCAATGCTGTTGCCAGGGGAAGCGCACGCGGAACCATCACTGTCCGTCCTGAGACGGAGAAGAGGAGAAAGGCTTCTAGACCACGTGATCTCACGAGACAGAGGCAGGGACCCGTATTCCAGTCTAGACTCGCCCGTCCTCGGGCTTCTATCTGTTAGCGAGTGAGAGCATTGCTCACATGATCTCCGAGCCTTTTCTGCTCAGAGGTCCCTCGAGGAGGGGTGAGTGTGGACAGCTGTCACCAGCCCTGACACTGAGGGGAAGAAAGAAGTCTGCCCTTCCCTGGGAAGGCATGTCTCTGGGCAGGAGGGGAGACCTGGGCTTTCTGTGCTCCCCGGTCTTATTTCAGAGGAACTGACAGCAACTCCCAGGCCTCTCCTCCCTGCTCCTCGTCAGGCCACAGCTTTGTCTGGCAGATCCACAGGTGATGGTATGTCAACAGGGCTGCAAGTTCAGGATGAGGTCTCAGGAGCAAGCAGAGCCCAGGGAAGATAGCGAGGTGGCCTCAGCCCCTTGCTGAGTCTTTGACTTTCTTGCCTCCGAGGTCCTCCCCAGCCAGGTCCAAACTAACTGGTCAGCCTGCTCCAGCCAGAGCACACCACCCACAGCTCTCCTAGGGCCACGGAGGGAGTGAGGGCTTTGCAACCAGACGGGCTTGGATCAAATCCTGTGTGACCTTGAACAAGGGCCTGTGTTTCCTTAGCTGTAAATTGGAGGCAGTCTCAGAGCTGTTTTAAGGATTGAACAAAATAAAGTAGATAATGGTATGCCTGATGTGAAGGAGGACTCGATGACAGCAATTGTCACTAAGCCTAAAGTGCTGTGACACCGACACCATCCTGGTCATTAAATACCATCTATCAACCGAGAACACCCACATCCACGTCTCCAGCCCTGGTGTCAAGACTCCAGTAGACAACAGTACATGCAACACCCCCACACGGGCCAGTGACTTTCATAGTGGGCGGGGCATGCCTACAGCCTCAATCTCTCCCAAGACAATATAATTGCTAAGAGGGAGGAGGCTTGCCGCTTTTGTTCAAAAATATATCCCAGGGCCCAAACATTTCCTCACTCGGGTAGCAGGGGCTCAAAAAACCCTCACGAACAAATGCCTTCATTGTTATAGAATTAGACTCTCTCTCTCCGGTTTATAGGAAAGAGGGAGCTGAAGCTCAGAGCAGGTCATCGTTCAGTAAGTCATACACAGCAAGTCCCTGCCGACTGGCTCCGACTCCCTCCCCTGCCCATCCCCACTGTGCTGCTCGGTGGCTTGTTGGCAGCAGGAATTGATTAAGACCAATCACCCTGATTAGCCCGAGAGTCTGGGAGGCAGAGCTCTGGGCAGAGGTTGGCACAGGTGGAGACTGCCAGCGAGCAAGGCAGAGGCCCCGTGCTGCTGCTCCAGGCTCGAGATGGCAACAGACGAGAGGAAGATGAAGGCCCAGGAGACGGCCGACTTATTATTTTTTTAATCAAGAACTCTTTGTGGTTTTCTGCTAGACCAGCCTCAGGGTTCAGAGGTCAAAGAAAAACCTAGTTGGGAATTATAAAAGGAAACAGGAAACCTTGCTTCCTGCCGGGTTGCACAGGAAATGGGTTTATAATTGGAAAGAGAAAGGTGTGAAGGGGGAGTGACGGAGGGGGATCCTGTAGCCTGAAAGTGCTTATGGCAAGAATGGTCCACGCTATGGGCCCAGCTACGCCCTGGTTGCCTGGGAGGGAGGGAGCGTGCGGTCCCGGGTGAGGCCTGAGTCTGCATGCTTGCTGTCTAGCCTCTGCGAGCCTGCTTCCTCCTCTGTACAATGAGAAAGGAGCCAACAGGTGACGTGAGAATCACATGCGAAGAGTCTGGCACAGCAAACGGTGGCAGGTGCTATTACTGTCACCAAAGTCTCCCGGAAATGAGAGAGATGGAAAGGTCAGAAAAAAACTCTCCTGAGCTGGTGACAAACTGGGCTTCTGACAAGCAGGTGAGGCGAGGAAGAGGTGCCAGGCAGAGGGAACAGCCTGCGAGATGGCTCAGAGTGGGATGGTGCTGCCCTATTTGGGCCCTACAACTGACAAGTCCTAATTCTCTCCCTGCTCCTGACTGTGGCTAGGAGAGGCATCTGGCCGGCTGCCTCCTCCCGTGGCTCCCTCAGTGGGAATCCCAGGAGCGGGATGCAGGATGCAGGGGGCAGGGGAAGGAGGAACAGAGCGAAGGACAGGGTGGGAGCAGGCCGTGGTCTGGTCAGTCAGCCTGCGGTGACAGTGGCAGCCCACGGAGGAGCAGGAGTGTCTCCAACCCCCACCGAGGGCTGCTAGATTCAGCACAGAAACAAACCAAAATAAAACAGGATTCCAGCGCAATTTAAATTTCAGATAAACAGAAGATAATATTTTAGTCTAAATATGGAGAAGCCAGGTCATACTTATGCAAAAAAAATATTCCTTGCTTCTCTGAAAGTCTAATGCAACTGGCTGGCATGAGTGCAGGCCTTGAGCAGGGTGGCAGAGCCACCCAGGAGGGGCACCCACAGGGGAGACCAGCCAGAGTCCCACAGAGTGGCCATCTTTGCACCCACATGAAGTTTAAGGGCCAAGGGCCGGACCACCCACCTTCCAGCTTTACCCTGCCCCCTGTTCCCCCAACCCCCATGCTCCAGCCTCCAGACTTTTGTCTCCCCCGCCCCTCCCCCATCTCCTTGACTTAGTTCCAGCTGGCTGCTAGGACTCCCCTGACACACACACCCCCACCTCCGCCAGGAGTTAATTTGCTCTATTACTGCTTTTCACAGCCCTGAACCTCTCCTTCATTTCAGACATCCTTCAACATTTACTTATGAGTCCCTTTTGTTCCTGTCCTGGCTTTGGCTCACTGTTGTCCCCCAGCAGCTGCCCCCTCCCTCCCCACCCCCCACCTCCACCTTAGCAGGTTGTGAAATGAGTGGGAATTGTCCCCTGGAGTGGGGAGGACACAGAAAAGGAAGGACTGAAGCCCGAGGTGCTCTCATCTCTCTCTCAAGAGAAGACCATCTCCAAACCTGGACAGGACAGTAGCCCATAGCCATGGTCAAGGGGTCAGCTCTTGAGGGAGCTGGGAGCAGGAATCTGCTGGGCATGCCCAGTTACTCACTTTGGGCAACACTTCCAGGCCCGGTTACCCTAAATAGTAATAGACACCCTCCGGGCTCTGCTGCACTGGGAGGCTTGTCATCAAAGACCCCAAATCCTGCCGAGAGGGACTCGGCTTCCCCTCCCCCACTAGGCTGCCATCTGAGGGCCAGCGCCAGTCGGTGACAGTCCTGGCCCTGTGCCCGGCACCTCTCCGTGTCTGCACACGTAGACTGAGCACTCAGGGTAGTGAGTGTAGGGTGAATGAAGGAGTACATGGCCCCTTTCCTTCACAACGCGTGAGATTTTCAGGGACTCGGGGAGGAGGGGACAGAGGCGGCGGCAGCAGATGGCCATTGGGACCAGGACTGGGAGCTAAAAAGGGAAGATGATGCAGAGAGGAGGGCTGAAGCCACAGACACGCTTCTCCACAGTGATGCTGTCTTGGACCAAACCCAGGGGGACTGGCTGGGTTATCACAAATAATGTCTCCCCAGGCTAGTGTTATCATCTGATTTTTGAACAAATTACGGAATTAAGGGGCGGGGTGGCTGGGCCTGTTCTATATCTGACGCTGGCATGTCAGCAGAGCCTGGGAGGCGCTCTGGGATTGTGCTCAAAAACCTGATTAAGGTTCGTTTGGGCCAGAAGGTCTCATCCTCTCCCAGACGGGCAGGGGGTGGAGGTGGCAGGAACAGGTCATCCCTGCCATCAGTTCCCATAAATTCAAATGGGTTGGGCGTGGCAGCTGACAGGTGCTGTGTTGCCAGAAGGTATTGCTGGCACCTCTGATGGGACCAGATGACACCCAGCGTCCAGGGAGGTTGGGGACATGTGCAGAGAGGAACCAAGGAGGTGCAAATGAGTACATTTTGGAGGGGCGGGGCTGAGAGGTGGAGAGTCGGGGGAGGGAGGCAGTGTGAATTAGGAGGGCTTCTCTTTGCAGTCTTAGTTCTTGCTCCCTTTAGAGGACATCTGGTGTTTTTGTCTGCTTACCATTCATTTCCCCTCTCTCTGGAAACATCATTCCGGTTTTCCTTTGAGGAACTGCCCAGCCTCTACTCCCAGCCCATGGCATCCAAGCAGGATGGCACTCCCCTCCCAATCCCAGATCCAGGAGTGGACCCAAGCCCCAGGCCACACAATACTTCTGAGCATGGAAACTGAGTCAGTCAGGGTTAGCCCTGGGACTTTGAGATGACTGGGAAAGATCTGTCCTTTCCCACCTGGGGTTGAAGCAGGTGGGCAAAAAGCCCGGAGACACTCATTTACCTCTGAGCGAAACCAATGCCAGGGAGGCAGGACTAGGAGATGGAAGAAAGACTGGAGCACCTTGATCCAGCCACACCTGAAGCTCATGGCCCACATTCTTCTTGATGTCATGAGCAAAACAATTCCCTTTGAGCTGAGTTTCTGTAACTTGCATCCCAAAGAACTGATTAATTATTTTCAATCCTACACTCCAACCACCAGAGCCTAGTTGCAAGTTCTCAGAACAGATCAGACACGCCCTCCCCGCCACACCCCCACCTCCAGATTGTTCCTCAAGCTGTAACCTCTGCCAAGAATGCCATCCCACCTCACAGCCTCCTGTTGAAACCCTACTCTACCCTTCATTCAAATAAGACCCCTTTCAAGGAGCATCCTTGATGTTAATTAAAGTCACATTACTTCCTGCATCACCCCCATAGCAGACTGCGTAAACTTTAGTGACGGGGCCCGCACTGTGGTGCGGGCTGCCCTCTTCTCATACGTGTTTAACCCCGGGCACTGAGCTCAGCACCACATTGAGAGCCTGATCACATTTTATCCTCAAAGTCACCCCTTGAGGTGGTATCCTTACAATCTCCAATCCATAGGGAGGCAGTGGTTCGGAGAGGCTGGGAGACACCCCATCGGCCTCCATCCCCGGCCTGTGCTGTGCTTGGGGTCTTTCTCCCCCTGTTCACCACAGTGGTCCATGGGAAAGGTTTCAGGGTAATGAGTGTGAATTCTAGCGTCATCCTGTGTGGCTTCCGTTCAGGCTCCACTTCCTAGTAGCTGTAACTTTGGGCAACAACTCCTCTGGGTTTTATTTATTTTGGTCGGATACACCCATCCTAAAGCGCAGCGTTCGGTGGCATTCAGCTCGTTCACTTTGCTGCGCAACCATTGCCACCACCCACCTCCAGCACGGTTTTCCTCTTGTAGGATGTAAAGTCCGTGGCCTTTGAACATGAGCTACCTGCTCCCTCCTTCCCCCAACCCCTGCCAGTCACCATTCTACTTTCCATCTCAATGAACTTGACTCCTCTAGGTACTTCACCTAAGGGGGGGTCCTACAGTGTTCGTCCTTTTGTGATTGGCTCACTTCACTCAGCATGACATCCTCAGAGTTGATCCATGTTGCAACATGTGTCAGAATTCCCTTCTTTTCTACGGCTGAGTCACAGCCATCGCGTGTATTGTGCCTTCTTTTTAAGCCGAGGGTAGAACCTACCTGCACAGTAAATATCAGGCATGAGTACAGGCATCGTGGCCCGGGAGTGAGGCGGTATCTCAGGTGGGCAGGACAGATCCAGGTAGGGCCGCCATCTGCACCATCGCCCTCTTAAGACGTTGTCCACTGGGGAGAAAAAGAGAGGGACTGGCAGCGTCTCCCCGACTCTCGAGCCCACCGCGGGAGATGGGGTGTCCCTGAAGTGAGGGAGCTTCTCGACTTGGATTCCTCCCGTCTGGGGGAACATCTGCTCTGAGCCAGGAGCTGTGCTGGAGCCATCGCTCCCACTCACCAGCTCGCACCCCAGCTGCCAAGAAAGTGCCCATCAGGGGCGGGAAAAGTGCCAATCCAGAAACTCTTGGCCAGGCCCCCAGGGAAAAGGCCATGTGGCCACCTCTTCCAAGGATCTGCAAGGCATCAGCACTGCGGGAGAATGGAAACTCAACGCTTCGTGCCAGCTCCAGGGGAGCTGCCTGCAAAAACGGGGAGGAAGGAAACCGTCAGCGGATGCTTTGGGTCCAAAGCCCAGCTTCACAGGACTCCTTGGGGATGGTGTGGCCTCTCGGATTGCAGACACCCCTGGGCAGTTGCATGGGCTGAGCCTGGCTGGGGGCTGGGCCCCGTGGAGGAAAGGGTGGGGAGGGGAGGGAGGTGCGCCACAAATCACCTCTTGGCAGCACTTGGCAGACCAGGGGCCACACGCTGGACACCTAGAGACCCTGCAACCCCAGGGACCACCATGGCGTTGCCAAGTGCCACTTGAAAACTCCTGCCAGAGGTTCCTTTTTCCTCTCTCCACTCTACAGAGGAGGAAGCTGAGTCAAGGAAAGTTATGACCCTTTCCCAAGGCGGCAGAGGGCAGCGTGGATCCCTGGTGGGCCTGACTCTCCACCCGCCGACCTGCATTTTCATAAGTTTCATGTTCTTGCTCCTCCACATGTCCCACCCCATCCAGCCCACTTCACTGAAGCCAATTACTTTGCACCAAAGGCCAGCTTGCACCGGTTCATGCCTTGTCCTGACAACAGGCCCTACGCAAGGAGTCCAGGTGTCTTTGTCCCCAGAGATGCTCATTAGACACCAGCTGAGTTCAGCCTCCAAAGGCCAGGCCAGGCCAGGCCTGCCAGGGACATGCTGTGGCCAGAGCAATTTGCTAACGACTTCTGGGCGGGCGCCCGGCTGGGGCGCAGAGTTCTTGACATGAGAGAGAGAGTTTCTGGGAAGTTAGCAGACCACAGGGTGTAAGAGTCGGAGTGGCTGGGGGCCTTAGCAAAGTGGTTCTCCCTGGAAGTCTCAGTGTCCTGACCCGTACATTGGTGACAAAGTGGACCCTGTAGGTTATACCTGCAGAGTGCTTAGCGCGGTACCTGGAACGCGGAACGTGCTAATGTTAGCTATTACCCATCTGTGATGGTTACTGGGTTATTATCACTCAGACACATACTATTGTTAGCTTTGGAGTCAGGCGATCTAGGTTGAACCTGGCCCTGACTTTTCTACGCTGTGTGACCTGGAGCATGTCCTATAGCCTCTGCGGGCCTCATTCCCCATCTGTAAAATAGCTACAACGGCTGTACTGATCTCAAAGGCCTGCTGACCTTTGAATGGAATGCAGACCTGGCACTCCACGTAAGAGACAGCCAGGCATGTGCCGGGCTACACAGTCGCAGGTTGGATCAGCCGAGAGCCTGTCCCGGCTGTCGCTGGGGGCAGCCCAGAAAGGAAAGCATGCGCATCTGAGTCCTGCAGAGGTGGGCAGCGCCTGCACTGCGAGCTGCAGCACCTGCTGCCCAGCTGGGTGACTTTGGTGAGCTGCTCACTCTCTGAGGGACCTCAGTTCTTCATCTGGAAAGTTGGGGCACTGATGGCACCTGCAGACAAGACAAAGCTCTGAGAGCAGGGCCCAGTAAAGGGTAGCTCTATGTTTATCCATCCTACCACGTGCCAAGCTTTGCAAATGCATTTTACTTCATCAAATCTTCCCAACCCTTAATTGAGCCCCATTCCAGATATGTGGGAGCCCAGTTCAGCAAGTTTAAACTTATGTGTCTAACACCGACTAAGTAACAAACAGCAAGAACAGGATGTCAGCCCAGATGCACGAGAAGCCAGAATTCATGCATTTAACCATGGAAACCTTCTGTATCCCGCCTCTATTCTGGAGGGAATGTCCAACCTCAACTCAGTGAAGGAAGGGAGAGAAGGTCAGGGCAGGCTTTATGGCATTTAAGCCTTGAAGGATGTGTCTGATTAAATCAGGTAGAACTGGGGGGAAGGAAAGGCAGAGGGACAGCATGGAAAAGGTACAGAGGGCAGAGTGTAGGTGAGCATGTCAAACTCTTGGTCTGCGGGCTGCATACCTCATTATTTGGCCTGTGTTAGCCTTTGAGTTTGACATGCTTGCTGTAGGGCGTGCTTGGGGGATACTTTGAGGTCCCTCTGGGGTGGCAGCATGGGGTGGGGCTCATTCAACATTAAGAGACCTTGATAAGCCTTGGCCCCTATAGCTCCCTTCCAGCCCAGTGTCAGCTATCACTATGAGCCCCACTGTTAGTACTGAGCCCACTTCCTTAGCAGGCATTGACTGCTGCCCCAGGACCCTGAGAAGAACCATCCCGCCCCCGCCCCGTCCAAGGGCAGGGTTTCCCAACCTCAGCACTAGGACACTGTGGGATGGATGCTGCTTTGTTGCGATGGGCTGTCGTGGGTCCTGACCTCAGCCCACCAGATGCCAGTAGTGCCCCTTCCCCAGTTGTGACAATAAAAAATATCTCCAGGCATTGCCAGTGCCCCCTGGCAGGGGAAAAACACCCCCAATTGACACACCCCTGCTTTAGGGCTTCCCTCCCTGGGCCCAGACACAGACCTTCTGGATCCTTTCCCCCAGATCAGCATCCTCACATCCTCCCAGGGGCAGCGCTCCTCCTCGCTCCCCATCACTGTTGGGGTGAAGGGCTCTTCCCAGAGAGCAGACAGGGCTGTCACCCTGGGCTCACATCATCACCAGGCCTCCGCTAGGAAATGGACCATAATTGCCTAGATGTAGCATGCCCTGATAAGATAGATGCGCTGCCCTACTCGGGCACTGCTCTTACCCTCTTCCATCACTGTGCAGAGCAAACACGAACCACAGAGGCACTAGGAGGCATCAATTTTGATACTAATGATAAATTTCAGTGATTTTCCAGAAGGTCAGCAGGCCTTGGGCAGAGAGGAAACTCAGCTGTTAAACTCTGATAAATCATCCTCATCAGCCCGTGGGAGGAACAAAGTGTGTGTGTGTGTGTGTGTGTGTGTGTGTGTTATCAGTTTTTCTTATAAAGGCAGATATTCCAGAAAGAATGGGAAGTAGACAGTGAAATATCACCCATCCTGCCGCTGGAACTATTTTAATTTCTGTGAATTTGGCCGGCTCCCGGCTAAGTCTTCCGGTAACTATATGTTGGTCCATGAGCTCTGTCATCCCAGCACTATCGTGTTTATCCAAAGTGCGGCTCAGGGGCACCTGGGGCCCATCCTCATGGGTGAGGCCTTGGAGGGTCCGTGGCCTCATAAACAGGAGGATGTGGACTTACTCAAAAACGGGTCTCCAAAGGGCAGTCAGCTCTGCGGGTGGACCATGCAATCCTGCAGCTTCATAATGATACGAATGTGGTGCTTGCCTAAAAGGGTTTTGGAAGACAACAGGGTGATCAGTTCCTTGGGTGGAGCCCTTGAGATGCTCAGATTTCAAAATTATATACAAGGATGTGCTATTTGAGATTGCAAAGCCCTGTCATTTCTAACTTTAAGAATGTGGGTTTTCCCGTGGGAAGAGCTTGGCTCCTTGGGCAAGGTCATGAGGCCCTGTAGCTGCCAAGGCCTTGGAGATCAACACTCAGATGTCAAGTATTTCTGATCGGAAACACGGCTCCTGAGGGTCTAGAGGAGGCCTGAGGTATCTGCCACACAAGGGATGGGAAAGCCTGCTCTGAGGAGACACTCAGTGAGAGCAGGGTCTGCAGGATTCCCAGGCAACTGCACGAGCGAGAATGATCTCTGGCCCTTGACCTGAGCTATTTGCACAGACTCCTCTCTCCGAGAGGCTGGAGAAGTTAAGTCCATGGGCCACTCAGTCATGGGTGGCTCACACATCTATTCAGTGAGCTTGTACTGTGCGCCACTGTTCCAGACCCCAAGACCCAGGGTGAATAAAGCTGACGCCATCTTGCCTTCGAAGAGGCCTGCCAAGTAACACAAAATAATCATTGCATCACTAGACCATGAGAACTAGGAAGGAGATTCACGGGGTGGTCATGCTGGAGAAACAATTGAGGGGTGAGGTCCTTACCACGGGGCGGGGGGGCGGGGGGAGGGCCCTCACCACATTGTCACTGAGGCACTCCAGACATGGCTGGTCCAAACTGAGATAGGCTTTGTCAGATATTAAATGCATTGGCTTTTGAGGACAGATGTAAAAAATACAACTCACATGACGTTTTCTACTAGTTACTTGTTGGAATGACAATATTTTAGATACATTAAATTAAATAAAATATATTATTAAAATTGATTTCACCTGTCTCTTTGTTGCTTTCTTTGAAACATGGCTACTTGAAAATTAGAAAGTGTATGTGTGGCTCACACTTGGTTTCTATTGCATGGTGCTGCTCAAAGGCGTGGGGATGGGGGCAGGGGCCTTGGCTATGCAGAAGCTGGAGAAAATTTGGATGGTCAGAGGGGGGATACGTGGAGTACAGATTCTGTGGCAATGCTAGACTCTGTGTTTATCAGCCTGCTGACTGCTATCTTCTTGAAAAGTGCTTGTCACTGAAGTGTGCCCATTCTCACTGCTTTTGGAAGAGCGTTGCATGGGAGGAAACATTGACGACCCTGATGAATAGACTCCCTATAAGCACTCCCTTTGCATGTGATTTTAATCCTGTCCCATCAGGAGGTGAGGTGGTTTCCCCAGCCCTTGAATCTGAGCTGCCTTTAAGACTTTGATCAATGAAATGCAGTAGAAGTGAGGCTGTGCCTGTTCTAAGCCGAGTCCTCGAGAGGCTTTGCAAGCTTCTGATCTTTCTCTTGAGCTCTGCCAGCTGCCACATGAATAAGTTCAAACTGGCTTGCCAGAGGATGAGAGGTAGAACCAAGACAGCTCAGTTATCCTCCCTGAAGCCATCCAAGAACAGCTGTACCCCAGCCAAGCCTCTGATGGCAGATTCATGAGCAATCCCAACAAAGAATCAGCCCAATTAAGTCCAGAGAAGCAGAACTTCCCAGCCAATCTGCATACTCGTGAGCTAAACAAATGCTTCTTCCTTCAAGTTATCAAATTTGGGGTTGTTTGTTATGCAGCAAGAACTAACTGATACAGTGATACAGGTAAAATTTGAACTCAGGTCTGTCTAATCTGACTCCAAAGTCAATGTCTTTAATCATCACAGTCTACCAATTATATTGAAACCTGCTGACATCCAAAGCTTTGAGGTAAGGTGGAAAAATTTCAGCCTCAATGATGTGGGATTTATTAATTCTCTACAAGCAATAAGAATGGCTGCCCCATGCTATGCCACCTTCAAAAGACTTACCATCTGAACTTTGGGCCCCAGAATAAAACATTAATGAGGAGGCTCTGCTGTTCTTGACGATGACAATTACTCTTTGAGACACCAACTTCAGTTATCTTCCTCATTAGTGATTATGAATCTATCCTTTTATACCTGTTGTTAGGACCCAGGAAGGGGCTGCTTTGCAGATCCTGTTCTGGCTTGATAATTACCCATCATGGGAACTGAGCATCCGTAATGAAAGTCTTCTCAGTTTCCAGAATTTACCAAGTACAGTGGATTTGCAAACTTCTCAAAATACTCTATTCATCCAATTCACTAGATTTGCTTTTTGGATGAATTTAAAAGCCTCTTTGGTGATATAATCACCACACGATGTATTAGTGCTCTTTTCCAGGAGATTAGAATAATTGATAGCTATTTATCTGCATCCCTGTGAGACTGGTGGACAGGAGTGATGGGGAAAGAAAGAATCCAAGTCATTTATTCTCCCTGTCTTACCAAAAGCAGAATTTACATTTTCTAGTGCTGCATAACAAATACCACAAACACAAAGTTAAACACTGTACACACATTAATTATCTCACAGTTTCCATAGGTCAGAAGTCTGGACACAGCTTAGCTGGGTTCTCTGCTTCAGGGTCTCATCAGGTTATAAGCAGATGTTGGCCAGGGCTGCAGTCTCATCAGAGGCTTGACTGGGGAAAGATCGGCTCCAAGTTCATTTGGGTTGTTGGCAGAGTTCATCTCTTTATAACTCAAGGACTGAGATCACTACTCCCTTGCCGACTGTCATCCAGGGGCCACTTTTGGCTCCTACATGTGAACCCCACGGTGGTTTGCCATATAGTCCTTTCTATAAGCTTGTGCAAATGGTAGCTTACTTCCTCAAGGCCAGCAAGAGTCTCTCTTTTTATCTCTCTAGTCTACTGGAACAGTTTTATATAATGAAATATAATCACAGATGGCATCCCATCACCTTTGCTATATTTGATTGATTGGAAGCAAGTAATAGTTCCTGCACACACTCAAGGGGAGGGGCTTACACAAAGATGTGGACACCAGGAAATAGGATATTATTGAGGGCCACTATGGGGTCTGTCCATCACAATAAGCAGAAGACCCAGTATCATTCAACAGTTGGTAGTTCAGTGCTCTGACAAGAGTGGCCAGAAACTCAGATAACTGTGCCCATCTCTCATGGAGGCCTTGGTGTCGGTACTCATGTACATGCACACACTCATCTCCACACATGCTCTCAGGAGCCTGGGACATGGCACACCCACAGTCTTCCATCCAGGTGAGGCTGTCGTGGAGGTCCAGATTGAAGAGCAAACCTTCCCACCCAGGTCACCCAGGGAGACCCCATGCTATGCAATGGCTGTTGAGTTCATACAAGTTTAACACAAACAAAATGTGTCCCTCTGTGAGGGCTTAATGCATGATCATTGCGTCTGTTATTTCTGAAAAGGATCTTGTATGTTAAAGTGAGACCGACCTGACTTCAAATGCACACGCAGCATGTGTACTAAAGGACTGTGAACAGGATAGTGACTTTCCTTAAATATAGATATTTGTATAGGGAAAGCACCACTTCCTTATTTTTGTTTCTTTTGCATTTTCTTGTCAGAGAACTGAACTGAATACTTTCATCGGTTCTTTAACCCTCACAGTGACTTTTCTAGAAAGTAAGTTTTATTTTCCACATTTTGTACACAAGGCCTCCAGGTAACCCAGGAGGTTATGTGACTTGCCAAGGACACACAACTTGCAGGCGGCTGAGCGTGGATCCCAAATCCATGCCTGGAAACCCTCAGCCAGCCTGCCTCTTTTTCTCTTCACTCACCATTTCTCAGATTCTGCTTCTAGCCCAACAGTGGACCCTATGTTTGGTCCACCAACATCTTCCAAGGCCTTGTTTCATGATCTAAAACCATACTTTCCCTTGAAGAGTTTTAGGATCCAAGCTTCCTTCCTGTCTGTTTCTCTCTCACACACATAATTATAAACTCATAATACAGCCTCCTTAAAAAAAGACAGACCAAAGTAAGAGTCAAACATTGAACAGTCTGAACTAATTAGACACAATCAGGAACCTTCACTTTCCTCCCCTCACTGCCCCAGCCCTGCTCTGTCTATCTCCGTCCGATGCCCAGATGACAGCCAAGTCGCCTGCAGGCGAGGGAATGAGGACAGCATGGCCTGCATGGTCAGTGGCTGAGCACTGGCCTAGGAACCAAGACGTTACGGTTCAATTCCTGGTCAGGGCACGTGCCCAGGGTGTGGGCTCAATCCCCAGTGCGGGGCATGCAGGAGGCAGCCGGTCAATGATTCTCTCTCATCATTGATGTTCCTATCTCTCCCTTTCCCTTCCTTTCTGAAATCAATAAAAATATATATTTTTTAAAAAGACATAAGTCCAGTCCAGAGTGATGCAGATTACAATTTCAGTGTCTACTTGAAGCACAGCCCAGCCTCAACTTGGTCTAGAACCTGCCAATGGAAAAGGTACTTCTTCCCATCCCCTCCTTCCCAGGGGAGAAGCAGGGAGCCTCACTCACCTCTTCCCTGGGAGTGCTCCCTTACCTCTTGTTGCAGGGACCCCCTCGTTGGGGACCAGCCCTTTCCTGTACCTACCATTCAGCAGGATGGCTCAGGCCAAGTACCCACCCCAAACCCCTAATCCTCACCACACCAGTGGTGGGCACGCCTGCAACATCCCCTCCCTATAGACTCATTTCTCACGCTGCCATCTCTCCAACTCTCTGCTTGTAGCCTCTGCTTAGAGCTGAGATGGCACTGCAGATGCCCAGAGGGGCCAAGACAGTAAGGGCCTCTTCTACGCATGTCCTCTACCATGTCCTCTTGGGCCTGTCTCACTACTCTTGGGGAAGAACTACCCGGGGGAGGGGGCGGGAACAGCCACATCACCCTGCCCTGGATGGTGACCTAGTTCTCAGAATTTCTCCTGACTCCCAAGGCCTCGGTTTCTATAGGCTCAGAGTCCCTATAAGGTTGTGGAGTTGTGGGGGACTGGGGGACTGTTTAGACTCCTCCGAGTAAGTCTGTTTGGCCCGTTGTTCCGCATGTGGGACCACTCAGCACACAGTGCTTTCAGCTTTGTCCCTTGAGCGGCAATCCCAAGGCAACAGAAAAGTCCCAATCAATAAGCTGCTACCCATCACTGTACCCTCGCTTTCCGCAGCTCTCAGCTCTTCTCACAATGCAGGCGCTAAAACACCAAAACGCAGTGATGATTACACCTTCCTCAGAAGAGGCTTGATCTCGCTGTGCAGGAGGCAATTTGCTGCAGGCCAGATTGCAGCGCCCCGCTGTGGGCCTGAAACCTACCATTTCCTAAAATAAGTTCCCTGGTGGCCCAGCTGAGGGCAGGGCTGGGAAGCCAAGTGGCCTGGGGCTGGCTGCTTTGGACTTCCCAGCTGCTGGGTATTAGGGGTCAGTGCTGCCCCCAGGTGGCCCCCAGCCCTGCCATGGGCCTCTGGACAGTGTGGTCTTTTAAGCCCCCATTCAATTCTCTCTTACGAGGTGCCGGGTTGTACCAGCAACTCTGGCATGTACGTCCCTCTGAGTCTTGCTGACAGTTCTGTGAGGTAGGACTCACATCTCCCTTTTACAGAAAAGAAGACAGCAGTTCAAAGTAACTTGCCCCGAGTCAGGTAGCGTGGATAGTAATGATGAAGGCGGAGTCTGAGCGAGGCCGATTTCAAAATCTGTGTCTCCAAACACTCCGCTATGCAACTCCCGGCAATTAGAGCTCAGCGGCAAAGGCCTTGGCTCTGGAGTTGACGGTTTGACTTCCAACGTGGCCAAACCTCAATTCTTTTGACATTGCACTTATTACACAGCCTCTCTGAACTGCTTCCATGTCATTTACAAAACAGACATCCCCACAGCATTGCCCTCTAGAGTGAGGAACAAGTGTGGCAAAGCAGGCAGAGCGCTCCCAGGACCAGCACATCCGGGTGCTAGAGCTGAGCACTGCTCCAGGGCCAGCACCACAGCCCCCCAGGGAGCTGGGCAATGCACGTGGTCGGCAGCTACGCGGACAGCCCTGTTGAGCACAGTGCCTGGCAAAGAGTCCTGCTCAACAAAAGGGAGGGAGCTGTCGATTCCTGGAAAGCACTCTCTACAGTCAGATGAGAGGGCAGTAGACAGTACCGTCTGTTTCTTCTGTTCCCCCAGGGGGGCCAGAGGACTTCCCAGTAGCGCCCCCTCCTGAGCATCCTGAGATAGCACTGCCCTGGAGTCTCAGACAACGCGGTGCAGAGAGGAGGGAGCAGGCAGTGGACGATGCTGAGAGTGGGCTTGCATTGCCCGGATGGGCTGCAGAGGCAGTGGGTTCAAATGTGTCCAGGGCTGTCCTGTGGCCTCCGTCCTCTCAGAGGAGCTGGGGAGAGAGGCCCAAAGTGGAGGGGCCCGTGGACACCCTGAGACCTCAGAATGTCCTGTCTCCCCAGAATGGAAGCGTTTTGAACTCAAGGTCTCTATTGTTCATCTGCATCTGCAAGTGGGTACCGGCTCATCGGAGGGCTTCAATGAGAGGCAGCAACTCCCTGACCAGCTCAGGGACTTGACCTCTATCATCCTCCCCGCACCCCCTAAGGCAGGTAGCTCTACTGTGCCAGCGAGAAAAGCCCAGAAGGGCTTCCGAACTTGCCCAAGGCCAATCAGCCAGTAAGTGGCGGAGCAGGTGTGGGCCTGACTTCCCTCTGCACCTGCACCATCAGGCCGCAAGATCTGGGCCGGATTTTCATGAGCTTATGTCCTTCCCAGCCGGAGAGGAAGGGGCTGGCAGGCACCTTCCCCTCAGAACCAGAGCAGCTCAGTAGCATTCACTTCCTGGTGTCTAGCTTTGACTTGCACGAACATAGCAAAGTGGAGGCAAGAGTTTGCAGTGTGTGTCTCACTGAGCAGGAAGCTCCTGTCGAGTGTTTCTGGCAGCACCCTCGGGAAGGGCTGGGCGGGAGAGGAGGGAACTGGGAAATCAGCATTCCGAAGCATGAAGAGGCTAATCACAGATAATCACGGTCCCCAAATTCATCTTGAGGCAGAGGGTGGTTGGACCCCAATTATGGGCCAGAACAACTAATGACAGTTCTTGCCTCAGAAGGGTGACAGCTCTGATTGCAATTCTCACTCCTACCCCCACCTCCACCCTGGGGCCCCCTGGTTGGGCTGCTCCCCGCCGAGGGCTGGAGACTCAGAGACCTCCTTGCTCTCTGGGGCTGAGGCTTCTCCAGCTGTAGAAACACAGCCCACGGCATGGCTGGCAGAGACCAGGCTGAGCCGTGCTCGCCAGGCAGCTCCAGCCTATGCACCAGGGCCGGCCGGCCAGCCAGGCTCAACAGTCACCATACAGCCCTGGGTCCTCTCTCTCCTCCACACCCAAGCGGAGGATGGGGAGGCAGGACCACCACATCAAGAGCACTCAGGATGGGCCAGGAAATTGACCAGATCCCTGAGCATGCTAACCCCCAGGAAACTCTGCAAGTGTCCATGTTTCAGATGAGGAAATGAAGGCTCAGAGAGGTTAGTGACTAACTCAAAGTCACACAGATAGTGAGTTCAGGGGACCAGATTCAAACCCCGGCCTTTCCGACTCGAAATCCTTGTTCATTTCAGGATCCTGGATTCTGTAACATCCTTGAGGGCTAAGGGATGCTCAGAGTCGCTGGAGGGAGAAAAGATGTCAAAGCGCAGAGTCTGAGACCCATCCAGACAGATTCCAGTGGCCCAGTCCTACTCAGGCATGGCATAGGGGAGGGGCTGTGGGCAAAGGGATCCCTGTTGTTGGGAGGTAACTGCCAAGATGGACGGTCACTAGGCAAACTGCATGTGGAAGAGGCAGAGGCAGGTTCTGAGAAGAAGGAGAGAGCATGGGCAGGGCAAAAGTGAAGGGTAGAGGCAATGATGGGGTGAGGAGGAAGCTGCTCCTTCTGTAGGCGGGGCACTGACACTAAAAGGCCTTTAACCCTCTTCCCTGAAGCTCACAGATAGTTCAGCTGACAAAGCCAGGGCCATGTACAGCACTTCCTCCAGTGTCTTCTCACCAGAATCTGATGAGCTGCATACTTACATGTTACCTGAAAAAACTGCTCCCAAAATACCATCCACTTGGGGCTACTTTTCTCCCTCCCCATCCAGCTGCCTTCCCCATATTGTGTGAGCTGTTTTCGTCCAAGTAACCAAATGCTGGCGTCATGGCTGATTGTCTGGCCGGTCAAGGAGCCCGGCAGATGGATGTGAAGACAATATGAGGCTCCCTGCCAGCAGGGGACCAGCGGTCAGCTGGGGGAAGGAAGCCATCAGAACATCTGTGCGTGTCAAAGTAGGAGTCCTTTGAGGTCAGGTGGGGAGGGCTGCTCAAGGAAAGCTAAAGCTGCTCTTGCTGCAGAGTCTAGAATGTTCTGGAAGCTCCAGGGGGTTGTTTGTGCCCTGAAATTTTGCCACGGGGGGCGGGGGGGGCTTTACTGTTGGCATGGTCAGGGGGCTGCCTGGAGTGACCTGGAGGCTTTATGTCAAAAGGGCCTCAGTTGGCCTTTAGGTCCCATCAGATGCTGCCTCCCAAGAGCTCGCCCTGCCACCCCCGCTAGGGCCACCAGGAGAGGCCAGGGAAGAGGCAGGAAATGGAAGAAAACGTCAGTGTCTGTTAAGGCTGAGCGTGGGTCTCTCAGAATTAAGTTACCAAATGTACATGTGCTTGGCTTGTACGCCATTTGGGCCTTGGAGAGCTCCACACCCACCCCGTCTGAAAGAAAGGAAGGGAGGAAGGAAGAAAGGAAGTGGGATGGGGTGGGGTGGGGAGGCCCTGTGCTCAGTACTCTTTGTTTGTAAATTGTATTTGGAGAGAGCCGTGTCAGACAGACCTCCAGGAGCACTGGAAGAGAAGTCACTGACTTCCAAGCTGTCATGGAGATGAGCACCTGTAGGTAGATGAGCTGTAAGGTGCTCATGGAACTTCCACTTTGGCATCAAGTAAAGGAGAGGACAGAGATCTCGCAGGAGCCCCAGACCCTACTCTAAGGCAGAAAAATGTCCACTGAACCCAAATTTCCAGATGCTGGCCTGGGATTGGCCAGGGGTGAGGCCAAGAGTCCCTGGGTGGGTTTTTCAGGGTCTGAGGGAACTGAGCCCCAAATACCCCAGCCCAGAGCTGGAGCAGATGACAGTGGGGGAGAGAAGGGGACTGGAAACACTGCTACCCACTTACCCCCTAACCCCACCACTGCCAGGCTTTTCTGCTAAACCAACCATCATCCACAAACATTGGACTGGCTTCGGGCTTCAGGAAACACCAATGATTTCCTATAGGTAGAGGAAGGGGAGGGCTTATGTTCTCCCCCACCACAGTAAGGCCACCTCATGTTAAATTACAATGAAAGTAAGTCTCACACTGAATTTGGCCCCACACCACACACACACACACACACATACACACATACCACTTTAATTAGCAAGCACACATTATGCATTAGCAAGCACACATTATGCATTAGCAAGCACACATTATGCATTAGCAAGCAGACTTCAACAGTGCCTGCCCAAGAACTCCACGGAGGCCCAGGTCTTTGTCCTGTTATGCAGCAGTGTCCCAGTGCTAATTTAACTGGGATTTCAGAGGGAGGCGGGCAGTGAAATGCTCCACTGACAGGCTATGCACAAGAGCAGGTGGCCATTCTGAACCTAGAGCACTGTCTACAAGTAACAGGACCCCTGGATCCTAAGACCTTGTTCTTGCAGGAATGACAGTGCCTGGGCTGTATGTCCAGCCGATCCACACGTCACTTACACCATGGCATTCACCAATGAAAAGCCATGAACTCCAGCCAGACTTGGCACACGCCCATTTACATTTCGTGGGGATTTTACCAGGGGTTTCTGTGCCCAGAAAAGACTACGCAGAGGTTTACTTTGAGTTTAAATAACTAGAGATCAATTTATTCAACTGCCAAATCCTTAACCTTAGGTTCTCTCTTAAGCGTTTAAGTCCGCTTGCAAATCTTTTTTCTGTTTACATCCAGCAGATTTTAGCAGTCACTTCTAAAAAGTCTCTGAGTGATATTTGGTCCTGTTTGTAAATTACATCTGGTCCCGTTTACAAATGTAAGTCATTATTTAAACATGCCTTCAACCATTCCTGTTGTATGTGTAAATGTAATGCTTGAGTGAGTGGTTGCCCTTAAGGGGGAGTGGATGGAGGAGGCACAGGGTGGGGATGGGGTGCTTCTGGGGGTGCAGCAAGGTTAGAGTTCTCCATCTGGGGGCTCTTCTCAGTGTATGGTGTATCTAAAACAACTCTTTTTAAAATATATTTTATTGATTTTTTACAGAGAGGAAGGGAGAGGGATAGAGAGTAAGAAACATAGATGGGAGAAAAACATCAATCAGCTGCTTCCTGCACACTCCCCACTGGGGATGTGCCCGCAACCAAGGTACATGCCCTTGACTGGAATCGAACCTGTGACCCTTCAGTCCACAGGCCGACGCTCTATCCACTGAGCCAAACCGGTCAGGGCATAAAAAATTTCTTAACATCAGCTGTCAGGTTTTCTTTTTAATCTGTGTGTCTGTTGTAACAAAATCTCCCTGGGTACTTGCCTAATTCTTCTAGATCTAGTAAACTAAATGTGTATATGTGATGAACCTAAAATTCCCTTAAATCGTCTACTTCATAAGATTTCAACTTACACCCACACATCCAAGTTAATGACTCAATTACTTTTTAAATTAGAATGATTATACTCTCACATTAATAGGCCAAAATTTCTTAGCATGCCAAGGAAGCATATAACAGAAAAGCAGAACACTGTGGCTCTGACTCCAGGGGAACAGATGATGTAAGTGAAGCCATTTCAAAATGGAGTTGGAGCGGCCGTCCCAGAGGGCCTGCCTTGCCCGCCTTGCTCCTTGAAACTGCGGGCCGTTTGAACCGGGCACAACCACCTTAGGACGGGGCCAAACCAATTTTGTTTTACAAACAGCTGTGTATAAAGTGAACAGGAAAGCAGACATCCTGACCACAAGGACTGACATTATAAATTCTCTTTCTGAAGATAAAAAACGGTAACCAGAACGCACAGCTGACGAGTAACTCAGCACCAATAGGAATCTCCTCCTTCTATTGACGTAATTGTCCTCTTGGTTTTCTCATTCAAACCTCTCGCCCTGAAATTAAGACGCTGTTTGGGTTTCTTCCTGAACCTGCGCTCCTACATTGCGGTTCTTAATCCCAAGCACTTACTGCCTCTCACTTTGCCTTTTTTCTTTTGACACCCATAGGCCTGTCTACATGTAACACCAACCCGTCCTGGAGTTCAGGGATGTGCCCACACTTAGGAGGACCGTTATCCCCATTGACTGGAGCCCCCCGCCCCCTAGGGGGCAGCTATGAGCCCAGTTAGTTGAGGTTGCCACGGGTGGAAGATTTCTCCTGGGATGTTGCTTGGGTTCTTTTTGGTGCCTCCGAGGGCCTGTCTGCATCCTGTGTCCAGGTTCACTGTCATGGGCTTAAATAAACAAGGGCTTCTCTCCCCAGCTCCCTAGCCCTGTCTCTGGATTCTGATAACATACACACTCCTTAATTCACGTCTATATCTACAGGAGATTGATTACATGCTTTGTATGTTTCATTTCTGACCATGTACATGTATTTAACCTTTTAAGTCAAGACTTTTAAAGGAAATGGAATCCCTCTTTGGCACTCTTAGGATGTCATAACTCTTGAAGAAAATGACATGAAAAGGGATCAGACTGCATTTTCCCTTCTGCTTGGTCATCATAAGCAGGGGGAGGGAGGGGGCAGGAGGGAGGAAGAAAGGGGAGGAGGGAGGAAGAATGTTAACCCTCCTGGGCTGAGACCTGTTTTGCTCAACCCTCATACAGCTGAATGTCGTCCGTTGTGGTGGGCCTACAGGTTGTCACAGAATGAGCCACTGGCTGATGACAGCTCATCGGATGTGCTCCTGCAGCCCTGGGACCTTGTACCCGGGAGAGTGCTCAGCCAGTATCAGCCAGCGGCTCATTCTGTGACAACCTGCAGGCCGCTGCATCCGAGGACATTCCGACAGGCACTTCCTGGACACCTCATCCCTTGCCTTTGCACAGCAACTTCTGTTTTGACCACACGCCCAGGGATCATTCTCATTACTCACTCGCATTTCCACATGACTGTCCCCTGCCAGGCACAGCTCCGTCAAAGTGAAGAAACTAACAGGCGTTTAATAGCTCACATGACTTTCATCTGAGAGCAGCAACACGTTGATTAATTGCTTAGTATGTGCTAAGTGTTTTCCATGCATCTGCTCACCTCGTCTCTACAAGAGCTCTGTGATGTCAGTTTGTTAATCCTTTATATGGTAGTGGCAGCTGAAGCACAGAGAGGCTAAGTAATTTGGCCCAGATCACACAGCCTGTGAATAGCAAACCGGACTTGAAACACAGGTCTCTGTAAGCTCTGCGCATGTAACCCCTAAACTCTATGTCGCCCTCTTAGAGAAGGGGACGAGGCTTAGCCCAGAACCAAGTTTTTTGGGAGAGGCCCAGCTAGACACTGGGCACAATGGAAGGCTCCGCTTGTCTCCAGGCAGTAAACATGGCAGAGAAGGAGAAGGGTGAGAAAAGAGGTGGCAGGAGATGTCAAAGGAAAGAAGCAGAAGCAAGAGTTGTGTCTCCTAACAGCCGTAGAGCTTAGCACCTGCCGGGCACTGCGCTGGGCCCCGTTATCCTGGAATTCCTCCAACCTCATGCCTCATGTGGTCTTTCATACAGGTGAACCCCCCAAAAGTAAATATTGCAAGTCACAATGAATAAAAGCAAAGGGGGAAACCAGCTCCTTGTTTATGACCTAAACATCCCCCACCCCATCCTTGAGCTCCCACCCGGGCAGCCCTCCCCCAGTCAGGATTATCTAACGGAATCCTCCTCCCAATGGGGCTGGACATCTGGCCATTCTATAGATGGAGACACTGATGTGTAAGGGACAGAATTGGCTTTCCATGGAGGTCTGTGACCCAAATCCCAGGGTTTCTAACCATTGCCCTCTACTGCCTGTTGGGGGATGATGTCAGATAGCCAGCAAGTCTACTCAGATGACTCAGATTAAGCTACATTCCTTGCTTAATGTCAGGCAAATTTGATTCAAGTCTTCCATTTTCTGGGGATGGGGGGGGGGGGAGAACATGAGAGGGAGGAGAAATGGAGACTCAGAGAGGGTAAGCAACTTACCCAAGGCCACACAGCAAGTCCCTGGTGGCCTCAGGACTAGAACTCCAGTCTTGTTTACCCTGGTCTCTTGCCTGACCCCTCCCCCACTCTTCCCCACATTCTGAGACACCAAGTGTGGGGCCTGCTGAACAGGCATGCTAACCGGCTTGAGATGAGTGCGTTTTGCTTTTCCTGGCATATGCTGCTTAGTGATTGTTCTAAGCCCATGTGTGGGCTCCTCCACTCCCCCGTCTTCTATTTCTTTCTACACCCCCAAACAGTCTCCCATCCCCCACCCCACCCCCTCCAGCACCCAGCACAGCAACCACACTCAGCAGGTGCTCGGCGGAGCTTGCCGACTCAAGGAGGCATTGGACCATCTGTAGGGGCCAGAGTGGGTGTCAGACTCCCCTGCCCCCATCCCAGCGCCAGCTCCCGGGCCCAGCATGGGGGTCCCTCTGCAGGTGAGCATGATGGCACTGAGCTGCCGCGGGGAATGAATGGAGAGGACTGGGACTTCGGGAAGAAGGCGGCTAAGAGGCCCAGCTGTGTCCAGAAAGTCAGAGGCCCCCCACCCCCACCCCTGGCCTGCAGCAGAAGAATGGGAAGGGAGCTGGTACACAGCCAAAAGGGCCTCATTTTGAATTTAGAAACTGCGGGGAAAGTGTGAGCAGTGTAGGCAGCTGGGGAGAAAGGAGCGAAGGCTCAGGCTTGGTATTGTCACGTGAAAAGCTGACTCCCAGTCTGAGGGACACACAGTGACAGGCACAGGCGGTGCAGCGGGTTCCTGGCACCAGGGCTTCCCTACCTCTGTCGTCCCTTGAGTGAGATGTTCTCCAGTTCGCGTGTAGTGTGCAGGAGTCACCGAGGGAGCTTGCTACAAGCCTTTGGGCCCCCAGCCCCAGAGAGCAGGTAATCGAGCAGGTCTTGTGGAAAGCCTGAAAATTTGCATTTGTAATGAGCTTCCTCCAGCCCCACCACCAGGGGATGCGGGCCCAGGTGGACTTGGAACCATAGGTGGCACCTGTGCTTGCCTAGATGTGCCTGCTTGCCAGAGGCCCCATCTCATGCCCCTGTCCCTCAGACCCAGGCCACCTGGCTCCAGTGTCACTGAGCTGGAGCAGGCCACTGGAGTGGGCCACCAGGGCCTGGCCCCTGCCTCCTCAAGGGCGTTTTCTCTGAGAAGCCTTAGACCCCAGGCTGGAGCTGGAGCTGGAGCCCCTGAGAAGGGACAGAAGAGAGAGAGGGTTCAGGACGCGTGAAGGAGCTCCGTGGTGGAGATCTGGGCCCGGGCCCCCAGGAGAGGGAGACTGTGCTGGTCAGGAAGGGTACTGCCACCCCCATTCCCAGTGTTGAGTTCCCGGGGCCAGCCTGTGGGTGATGGTCACAGCCGACAGAGCCGGAGGGTCTCAGACCAGACAGCCCCTCCCAGATGGGAGCCCAAGGTTCCAGGTGTGTCCGTGTTGAGCACTTAAGGTCCCTCTCAAGCACACCTGGAACTGCTGCCATGCAACAGTCTCTGGTCTCAGACTCAGGGAACAGTGACCTCTGTGTCCCTGAGACCCTGGACAGGGACTTAGCACCCACAGTGAGAAGATTGGGTTTGATCAGATAGGAAGGACAGCGGCTGCCTGGAGCCCCACCTCCTGAAACCACACAAACGCTCATGATGAGCTAACGACCAGCATCTGACCCAGGCACAGAAGTGAGCACACACGCATCTCATTCGTCTCTGCTGCCGTATTCCCAGTCTGGGTCTATCACCCACACACAAGCCCGCAGAGAGCAGACATGAATGGAGCCAGGTCATGTGACACGTCACGGAAGACGGGTGCCCAGGGCTGGCACGAGGTCCTCCCCGCAGTTCACTGTGCCATGCCATGCCAGTATTTGAGTCTAAAGCTAAAGGTGCCGCTTATGACTCTGAAAAACACCTGCTCATTCCTCCCTCCGGGCCTTTGCACATGCTGATCTCTTCTCAAAAATAACTTTCCTTGTTCAGAGTGAATCTCAAGTACCACCTCCTCCATGAAGCTCTCCCGGATTCTCCTCCCTCCAAACAGAGCCCACCCTTTCTCTACAGCCCCAGCCCGGGGCTTGAGCCACATCCCTGCCCAGTGCCTCACCAAGGACACAGCTTTCCAGCTCTGCACACGCAGCACCAATCCTGGCTTGTCATAGGTGCTCAGTAATGACAGAGGCGCTGAGCGAAATGAAAGCCTTCGGGATCCTGACTCATTCGCCACCTCATTTATTCTATCAGGGGTTTTTCTTAAACGAAAAACAAAAACAATGCTAGGCCTGCCTATGAATAAGGATTTAAAATCACATTAGTCACAAAAGCCCAATCTCTTCTCTCCCAGAGTCTGTCTCCTAATCAGCTTTCCTTTCAGCCAAATTGGGTGTGACTGTGTCCCACTTGGCTGCAGAATGTGCAGGTCTGTCCAGCCACACAGGTCCTGCTTGGGGGGGAGGGGGGCTGGAGGGGGTGAGGAAAAGACTGGAAAATGTCCCTCTGCTCTCCAGGAACCGCCAGGCTAACAGACAAGCTGGGCACACACAGATAGGACATGTCTGTGCGCCCACCTGGCCAGGGCCCCTGCGGAGAGGAGGCGCCACGAGCTGTGTTCACGGTCTCATTGCCGTTCATTTATGTAGAACAACGGCAGCCAGAGAAGGGAGTGTTTTCACTCGGGGCTGTTTTCTTCCAC